>PVKP010030308.1:0-28023 GCA_004027715.1 Plecturocebus donacophilus
CCCACTGTCCCTCCCCTATTTTCCCCCAACATACCCCAGCATTTCTGATAAAATGAGTCCTTCATAGTAACCAGTACTTTCTTTCTGGTAAATGGCATTTCTAAATAAAATCCCATTCGTTCATTTTTATTCATTCATTTCTTCATCATCTATAGCAAGAGTCAGCAAACTATGGCCCTTGGACCAAATATAGCCCAACACCCACTTTTGTAAAGAAACTTTTATTGCAACATGGTCATGTCCACTTTTTAGCATATGGCTGCTTTCATGCCACAATAGTAGAGTTGAATAATTGCAACAGATATCATATGGTCCACAAAGCCAACAATATTTGCTATCTAGTCGTAACAGAAAATGTTTGCCAACTCACTGAGTTCATGCTATGTGCAGGCACTGTGTTAAACCCTGAGACTGCCATATCAGACAAGCCATTCTTGCCTTCATTAAGCTCACAACCTAGGCGCTGGGGAAATGGAAAAGGAATTAACATTCGTTCAGCTGTAGCTATGTGCTAAGCACTGTGCTAAGTCTTGTCCACATGTAATCCCAACAACAAATCCATAAAGGAGGTATTACATTTGGCATTATACATACAAGAAAAGAGGGATTGGAAGACATTGAAAACTTAACTCAAAATATAGCTTTTACTGGCCAGTATATTAGAGCCAATCTCAGGACAAGAATATTGAGATTCACTCAAATTGCCCCAAGGAGGTGTTTACTCATGACAAGGGCACACGCAGTCTGGAATCAGCACCTCATTAGAAGACGTCAAGGGGTTACTTCCTCTGCTCTTCTCTGGGGTCTCTCTTCCTGTCCTCTCAACCTCTCTCCTGACCAGGTTTCTCATGTCAGCTTTCTCATGGTCCCTATTATACATCCTAGCTCCACATCCTCTAAGTGACCCTCAACCCAGCTCTCTGAGTTCACTCTTTCTTTCAATTCTAAATGCCAGATTCCTGAGGGAGAACTTGAGCCCCTCTGGTTCACATTTTCCAAGGTAGGCCTCAGATTGTTTTCCACTGGCTGCTCTCTGTGATTGGCTACCCTGAGATCAGCCTTGCCCTGGAGAAGAAAGATCCCACCGTGCAGAATGCCACCATTCCATTTGCAGTTTCAGCAATTGGGCTGTGGATGGAGTACAGTTACTCAGAAGTGGCTGGGTTTGGTAGGCAAATTAGCTGGATATGATGGCATGCAAATTTGACTAACAAATGTAATACAAATAGAAAATTTTTATGAGTCTGTCTCCAAAACAATCATTTAAGTCACTTAGGAATCCAGTCAACTGGAAGGCACAGAAAATCCAATTCACAGAAGCCTAAACATCTAAGTGGTTTGTTTTTCCTCTCATAACAAGAAGCCCAGATGTAGACAGCCCAGGGACTCAAAAATATCATCAAGGACCCAGACTTTTCTCTTTCTGTTTCTCTATGCTGGTTTGTCACACCCTGATCACAGGAGGGCTGAAGTACTTCTGGACATCAAGTTCATGTTTGGAAAGGGCAAAGGAGAGACAGAAAAGCTTTCACACCATTACTGTGACTTTTTATTGAGAAGAGAAGCCCTTCTTGGCAGACTTGACTTATCCAGAACTAGGCCACCAGCTTACACTCAAATCTATTCTATGAGATCAATATGATTGTTTTTTTTTTAATTTTTTATTTTTCCATAAGTTATTGGGGTACAGGTGGCATTTGTTTACATGAGTAAGTTCTTCAGTAGTGATTTGTGAGATTTTGGTGCACTCATCACCCAAGGAGTATGCATTGCACCATATTGGTAGTCGTTTATGCCTTGCCCCTCTCCCACTCTTCCCTCAAATCTCCGAAGTTCATTGTATCATTCTCAGGCCTTTGCATCCTCATAGCATAGCTCCCACATATCAGTGAGAACATACAATGTTTGGTATTCCATTCCTGAGTTACTTCACTTAGAATAATAGTCTCTAATCTCATCCAGGTCACTGCAAATGCTGTTAATTCATTCCTTTTTATAGCTGAGTAGTACTCCATTATATATCTATACCACAGTTTCTTTATCCACTCATTGATTGATGGGCATTTGGGGTGGTTCCATGATATTGCAATTGCTAATTGTGCTGCTATAAGCATGCATGTGCAAGTGTCTTTTTCAAGTAATGAGTTCTTTTCCTCTGGGTAGATACCCAGTATTGGGATTGCTGGATCAAATGGTAGTTCTACTCTTAGTTCTTTAAGGAATCTCCACACTGTTTTCCACAATGGCTGTACTAGTTTACATTCTCACCAGCAGTGTAGAAGTGTTCTCTGTTTACTACATCCATACCAACGTCTACTGTTTTTGGATTTCTTTTTCATTATGACCAGTCTTACAGGAGTGAGGTTTTGCATTTACCTGATCATTAGGGATGCTGAGCATTTTTTCATATAATTATTGGCCATTTGTAAATCTTCTTTTGAAAATTGTCTATTTATATCCTTAGTCCACTTTTTGATGGGATTTTTTTTTCTTACTGATTTGTTTAAGTGCATTGTAGACTCTGGATCTAGTCCTTTGTCAGATATATAGATTGTGAAGATTTTCTCCCACTCTGTGGGCTGTTTACTCTGCTGACTGTTCCTTTTGCCGTGCAAAAGCTCTTTAGTTTAATTAGGTCCCAGCTATTTATCTTTGTTTTTATTGTATTTGCTTTTGGGCTCTTGGTATGACTAGTTTAGACCAATCAGGCCCATATGACTTGAGCCTGGGGTAGGGATCTAGGACCCTTCAAATCGGAAGGTAAAACATGCTGGTTCCCTGCAGAAAATCAGAGTTCCATTAGAAGAAGAAAAGGCTGTTGCTTGAGCAATGGACAGCAGAGCACAAGAGACCAAGTACATACAACCCTGCAGCTGATTCAGTGCCAGCTGAATTCTAATAAATTCAGTGATTCTAATAGATAATAGCTACCTGGTAAGTGAATGAATGAGGGAACATTTTGACTCATTAAAGGTAGAAAATAATACAAAGTGGAAAGAAGGTAAGGGTAGCTGTCAGAAGATGTAAATATTTCAGAAATCTTTGTGAGACCGTGTCCCACCTCTGAATCTTATTTTCTTTATTTGTAAAAAAGGACTGAATAGTGCCTTCACTATGAAGTCTATTTGGGAATTAAAGGAGATTACTTATAGGCAAGGTCTTTGAAGTCATAAAGACGTAGGGAAAAGTTTCAATTTATAAGCAAAGGAAACAAAGATGGAAAGAAGCTGGCATAAGTCAATTGGCCTCATAAATCAACCTCACAAAGGGAGGATCCTCAAATAAAAAAGGAGAAATGGAGTTTGGGTGGAGCATATTGTGGTTAGCTGAAAAAGTCATTGTTACATTATTTTTACTCCCAGAAGAGGAAAGAGAGTGTCCATCTGAAGAAATACAGAAAGTATTGAAACCTTGGAAACCCAACTTTTACTCTCCTGGCAAGGCCAGATCTTTGTTGAGAAATTGAAAGTGGACCACACATGGTGGCTTATGCCTGTAATCCCAGCACTTACGGAGGCTGAGGTGGGAGGATTGCTTGAGCCTGGGAGGTTGAGGCTGCGGCGAACTATGATTACACCACTGCTATCCAGCCTGGGCGACAGAGTAAGACCCATTCAAAAAAAATAATAAATAAATGGAGAGTGAGAGGAAAAGAGAAAGACAGAAGAGAAGGAAGGAAGGAAGGAGGGAAGGAGGGGAGTGAGCAAGGGAGGGAGGGAAGGAAGGGAGGGAAGGAAGGGAGGGAGGGAAGGAGGGAGGGAGGGAGGGAGGGGAGAAGAAGAAAGAAGGAAGGGAGGAAGTAAGGAAGGAATTGAAAGTAGAAGAATTGAATGTAAGAATGAAAAGTACAGCATTAAACTCTTCTGGAAGTATCTTGGTTGGCACAAATATAGTGAAATCACTTCTTCCAGGTGCCACAGTGTGGAACCTCAGATGAATATAAATGGCTGCCATTGGTAATTAAGTTTAATTTGATTTCATATAGCTTAGTAAGAGTTATTTTTACAAATATTCTAGTTATCTTCTAGGCACATAATGGAATAACGTGCCCCATCACCATGATATTCAATATGGCCACAGGATTGGATTTGGCAAGTGCATGTAAGCAAAAGTGTCATGGGCCACTTGCAGGTGGAAGCCTATAAGAATTGGTGTGCAATTCACTATGTTCCTTTTGCCTGGCTTCAAAGAGTAAAAGACCCCATGCCTGGGTCTCTGATTAAGAATGATGTTAAGTAGAACCCCACCCTCCATCCCCATGATCCTCAGTGGAAGCATGTAAAACTAAAAAGCAAACTTTGCTATCTTTTTTTTTTAGACGGAATCTTGCTCTGTCCCAGGCTGGAGTGCAGTAGTGTGATCTCGGCTCACCACAACCTCCGCCTTCTGGGTTCAGGCGATTCTCCTGCCTCAGCCTCCCAAGTAGCTGGAACTACAGGCATGTGCCACCATGCCAGCTAATTTTTATATTTTTAGTAGAGACAGGATTTCACCATGTTGGCCAGGATGGTCTCGATCTCTTGACCTCATGATCTGCCCGCCTCAGCCTCCCAAAGTGCTGGGATTACAGGCATAAGCCATCTTGCCCAGCCCAAGCTTTGTTATTCTAAACCACTAAATAACTTTTTGTTTAACCACAGCATGATCTAACATATCCTGACTAATACCTCCCTCAGCCATGTGGAACCAGTAATGAGAAGTGGTTAAAAACATTCTTTTGAGTGAGACAGTCTGAGATCAAAGGCTCTGACACTAGGCTGGCCCTGGTGGCCCACGCCTGCAATCCCAGAACTTTGGGAGGTCAATGCAGGCAGATTGCTTGAGCTCAGGAGTTTGAGACCAGCCTAGGCAGCATAGTGAAACCCCATCTCATTATTACAAATAAAAATAAAAAGGCTCTGAAATTAGCTACGTCTCCTACCATTCCATACCCTTGTAGCTGGCACCTGTTCCTCTCAGTCCGGAGCTGTGGTTCTCAGACCTGGTTATATCTTAAAATAACAAGAGGAACTTCTAAAATCATATGCAGATTCCACCCCTAGACATGACTTCATTGGTCTGGGCTGGGACCTAGGCATTAGTGTTTTTTTAAGCTTAAATGAATAGCTACGTCCGAGAACCACTTGCCTAGAATTCCCTAATCTTATTTCATTGGTTCACCCTTCAATACTCAGACTGAATCTTCTCCAACACATCTTCCTAAATGCAAAGTTCCCACTTAAGCTCCAGTGGGAACTTCAGCAACCTGGGCACACCTTATCTCTGTAATTAGAACGTCACATTAAGATTATCCAATTTATATCTTTTTTTTTTTTTTAGAGATGGAGTCTTGCTCTGTTGCCCAGGGTGGAGTTCAGTGGCACGATCTTGGCTCACTGCAATCTCCATCCACCTCCCAGTTTCAAGCAATTCTCCTGCCTTGCCCTTCCAAGTAGCTGGGATTACAGGCATGTGACACCACGCCCAGTAGATTTTTGTATTTTTAGTAAAAGTCAGGGTTTTGCTATGTTGGCCAGGCTGGTCTCGAGCTCCTGACCTCGTGAGCCACCCGCTTCAGCCTCCCGAAGTGCTGGGATTACAGGAGTGAGCCACCATGCCCAGCCTTCATATCTGTTTTCAAACCACAGTGTGATTTCCTGGAACACAGGAACTGGACTGGAATCATCCCGTACCCCCAGCACTTAACATAGACCCTGCCATCATGTATCAAGGTATATACCCAATAAACACTTATTGATCTCAATGGAGAAAAGACCACTTGATTAAAAATTAAGAAACCATTGATGACCTTTGAGAAAGAGTGGAAGAAATGACCATTGTTGCATGTTGAGAAGTGAATGAGAAAGTCAGTTTGGAAGACATTGTCCTGACTTGTGAACTAGAAAGGCACAGGATTATAGTTCAGAGAATGTTTGAGATTAAAAATAGCAAGTTTGTAGCATTGGAAAAGACATCATTAGAAAGGGAAGATGCATTTCAGCAGAAAAGTAAAATTATTTTAGTCAGGATTCAAAACCGGGAGACGGAGGTGGAGAAAAGAACATAGGTGTACAAAATGTCAAATATGGTTATTTCTATGTGGTAGGATTTGGGTGGCATGTTTTTTCACTCCAGCACGTGCTCACTAAGTATTTGTCAAATGAACAGGTTTTCCTTGCATGAGTGAATGCGTGTATTTTCTTCACAGGTGCAGAATTGAGTTCATCACACGGTTTAAGGCACAATGTCATCATAGGTCTGTTAAGCCTCCTCAGATTTTCCCTGACATCTCAATACATACTCCAAATTTTCCCTAATGTATTAAATTAATGTCATTAGACATGTAAGTATCCATGAAAGATGCACAATATTGCTTTGTATATTATGTTTTCAGATTACAGAATATTTTGCTATGGATCTCATTCTGCTTCCTTTTCTACCCAACAATATGATCTTAAAATCTAAATGTGTCATTGTATGCATATTTAGTGTATAGCTCCTAATTGCTGCATAATATATAATACCATTGTGGACATAACCCCCATTTTATTCACCCATTCTCTCTCTCTCTCTTTTTTCTTTTTTTTTTTTTTTGAGATGGAGTCTTGCTTTGTCTCCCAGGCTGGAGTGCAATGGCACAATATCGGCTCACTGCAACCTCCACCTCCTGGGTTCAAGCGATTCTCCTGCCTCAGCCTCCCGAGTAGCTGGGATTACTGCCATATGCCACCATGTCTGGCTAATTTTTGTATTTTTAGTGGAGATGGGATTTAACCATGTTGGTCAGGCTGGTCTCAAACTCCTGACCTAAAGTGATCTGCCCACCTCAGCCTCCCAAAGTGCTGGGATTACAGGTATGAGCCATGCACCCTACCTATATTCATCCATTCTCTTAATGATGAATACACAAGTTACCTCCAACTTTCTACTAACACAAAAAATGTTTCATTGAATAACCTCATACATGTCCCTACATGGACCTGAGAAAGAGTTTCTTAGAGTAGGCATCCAGAAAGGGAACTGTTAAATCATACGCTAGTCACACACTTAATTTCACTAAGTACTGTCAAATCTCTCTCCAGAGCAAACTGGCCAGCTTTACTACGACCCCCTGCACAAGAGAATTCTGTTAACCCAGGTACTGATTAGCACTAGTAGATCTCTTTGTAATTTTTTCCAAGCTGATGGATGTAATTTGTTACTTCATCGTTGTTCTCTTTTGATTTTTTTTTAATTATTTTGGGGGTTTAATGATTTATTCACATATGTGTTGACTGTATATGTTAGTAAATTGACTTCTCACATTTTTGCCCATATTTCTCTTTTTCTTCCTCTCCTCCTCCTCTTCTTCCTCCTTTTTTCCCTCTTTTTCTTTTCCTTTCTCCTCTGTCTTTCTGCATGGGTATGTGTATGCCATCTTCTCTAAACATTAAAAGTAATTTCTTCTATTCCATCATCCCTCTGCCAACTTTGCCCATTGAATATTTCACTGAACTAAAATCCTTAATACTAACATATTAATATTAGAAATCATTCATCTTTATCCTATGGCTTCTGCTTTGGGGATCTTGTTTAAGAAAACTTGGCTGGGTGCAGTGGCTCACCCATGATGCCAGTACTTTGGAAAGTCAGGATGGGAGGATCACTTGAGCCCAAAAGTTCAAGACCAGCCTGGGCAACACAACGAGACCCTCTCTCTACAAATTTTTTAAAAATATTAGCCAGGTGTGGTGGCAAGTACCTGTATTTCTAGCCACTCAGGACACTGAGGTGGGAGGATTGTTTGAGTCCAAGAGGTCAAGGCTGCAGTGAGCCGTGATCACGCCACTGTACTCCAGCCCGGGCAGCAGAGAAGCCTTTGTATCTGCTTTTTAAAAAAGGAAAAAAATTCTTTCCCACTGAAAGATTACCATATGTGCCTTTAGTTTTTCTGTTAACTCCTTAGTTTTGCTTTTGCAATTAGTCATTAATCCCTCTCGAGTTCATCTTTGTATGTAGTATGAGGTAAATATTCAGCTTTATTTTTTCTATATAATAATATAGTTTTCCCACTACTTTCTGCTAAAAATTAATCTTTTATTCATTGATACATAATGCTATGCCAATCATATGGAATGAAGGATATTAGATGGGTAAATAAAAATATGTGGCTGTATGTGAGTCCTATGCTATTTATCCTGTGGTAATGGAGTTTTGTTCTTGTACCAGTATCTCATTATTTATGATGAAGGCTTTATAAAAAACTTCAATATTAATAAAGGGTGAGTCCAACCTCTCCCACTGTGTTTGGTCTTTTTAAACAATTTTTAAAGCTATTTTATAGATTATACTTCCATGAAAATTCCAGAGTCAGTTGTTGAGTACCCCAAAAGGTCCTATTAGATTCTTATTGGAATTTCCTTGACTGACCAGACTGACCCAAGAAAAACTGATATCTTTACAAATGTTAAATCATGCCATCTATAAACTCAGCCACTCATATTTTCTTATGATACTTAATAAAGTTTTAGGTTTTTTGCCATAAATGTTCTGTACATTCTTGATAAGGTTAATTACTAACTACTTTAGGCATTTTATTACCAATGTGATTTGTATGTTATTTTTACATTTTCTAGAAAATTATTGCTGAGATAAAGAAATGCTATATATTCACTTCTTAACTATTTTCTGCTTTGTATTTAATCAGCATGGATTGCTTTTCCAAGATTTTATGAAACAAAAGGAAAAAAGAAAACACAGATGAAAAGTTTGCCTTTGCAAAGAAACAAGGCTATTTCTTCCTCTGAAATAAGAAGGAATGAAATAAGAAAGGTTAAAGATACAGAAAAATGTAGTTGATTAAGTGGAGGAAGTTCACTCCTTAAGTTAAAGTAATCCTGAGAGATTTAAACCTCATCCCTTGAAGAGGAAAATTCTTTCTGTTCAGTCATTACAGATCAGGGAGTTACCAGAGAAGGAACCCTTTTCAAAAATGATTACGAAGACCAGGTGCAGTGGCTCACACCTGTAATCCCAACATGCTGGGAGCGTCACTTGAGCCCAGGAGTTCAAGACTAGCCAGGGCAACATAGTGAGACTCTGTCTCTACAAAAAATAAAATAAAATTTTTAAATGGTTATATAAACCAGAATTGAAGAGCCAAGCCTTTACAGCAAAAAGAAAACAAAGATCAGAATGAAATCTAAACAATATAGCCTCCACCTACTTCCTCGTGTATAAAAAAGATGAGTCTGTACTAAATGATACTAAAACTTCCTTTTGTCTCAAATCTCTGAAAATAGTCTTTTTAGAAAATGAACAAGAGGAGGGAATAATTTTGTGTGACTTAATCTCCACTATTGACTTTTCTATCATTTTCTTTGTCAAAAAGGCTTTAACCTTTCTTTCTTTCGTTCGTTCTTTCTTTCTTTCTTTCTTTCTTTCTTTCTTTCTTTCTTTCTTTCTTTCTTTCTTTCTTTCTTTCTTCCTTCCTTCCTTCCTTCCTTCCTTTCTTTCTTTTTTAGATAGGTTTTGCTCTGTTGCCCAGCCTGGAGTACAGTGACATCATCACAGCTCACTGCAGCCTCACCCTCCCAGGCTCCAGTAATCTTCCCACCTCAGCCTTCCAAGAAGCTGGGACTACAGTCATGTCAGACCCAGCTCATTTTTTAATTTCTTGTAGAGACAAGGTCTCACTATGCTGCCCAAGCTGGTCTTGAACTCCTGGGCTCAAGTGATCTGTCCACCTCAGCCTCCCAAAGTGCTAGGATTATAGGCATGAGCCACTGCACCTGGCCAAGAACAGTTATTCATTAAGGGAACTTGAGGGGACTAAGTGTCATCTACATAAGTGCACAGATACAATTCAAGAATGGAAATTTTTGGAGAGGAATTATTTTCACCATTGTCATTTTGGCTGGTTACTGAACTGGCTCTTTCCCTGTCATCAGCTCTACCACCCTCCAACCCCCCACTCAAATACTGAAGCTCTTTTCAACTAGGCCCATGTATTTTAAGTGTTTCCTAGTTTGGGAAGAGAAGAAAAAGAGGGAGAAATGAAACTTCTGGAGTTGCATTGCTAAAGGAAGCTCGTCCTCTCAGACACTTTTCTACCAAATTTTTACTCAAAGTTCCTCTTTTGAGGGCTAAGAGAGAGTTTTTTTATATTCGGATAAAAAATATATTTGAAACAACATGCAAAATCGAGCACCTGAGTATCCTGCATAACAGATGTATTTCTTCACTTAGATAAAGTTCATTTCTCCATCTACACACCAAGTCCAATTTCTTCCTCAACATTTCTAGGATACCAGGGAAAGAAACCAGTGTTGTACTTTTAAAGAATAGCAGATCTTAAAATCAAATGGTCATCTCAATATGCAAAAATATGGATTACAATACATTTCTTAAAAATGAATAAAAGACTACTGTTAATATCATAAAATTGCAAATAATCTAAGTCTCATCTGCCATCAACATGAATCAAATAAAGATTCTGAGTAATCGAATAAAAATTCAGCAATTATTTAAAAGAATATTGTATCACTGATTACTAGAGAAATGCAAGTCAAAGCTACAATGAGATACCATCTCACATCAGTCAGAATGGCTATTACTAAAACGACAAAAAATAAGAAGTGCTGATGAGGTTTCAGAGAAAACGGAACGCTTATACACTGTTGGTGGGAGTGTTTTCCACAAACATTGTGGAAAACCGTGTGACTATTCCTTGAAGACCTAAAAACAGAACCATCGTTCAACTCAGCAATCCCATTACTGGGTATGTACCCAAAGAAAAATAAATTGTTGCATCATAAAGACAAATACACACATATGTTCATTGCAGCACTGTTCATAATAACAATGACATGGAATCAACCTAAATGCCCATCAATGACAGGCTGGATAAAGAAAATGTGGGCTGGGCACGGTGGCTCATGCCTGTAATCCCAGCACTTTGGAAGACTGAAGCAGATGGATCACTTGAGGTCAGGAGTTCAAGACCAACCTGGCCAACATGGTGAAACCCTGCCTTTACTAAAAATACAAAAATTAGCTGAGCATGGTGGTGGGTGCCTGTAATCTCAGCCATTAAGGAGGCTGAGGCAGGAGAATCACTTCAACCTAGGAGGTGGAGGTTGCAGTGAGCCAAGGATGCACCACTGCACTCCAGCCTGGGCAACAGATCAAGACTCCATCTCAAAAAAAGAACAGAAAATGCTGTACATACACACCACAGAATACTTTGCAGCCATAAAAAAGAATGAGATCATGTCCTTGGCAGGAATATGGATGGAGCTGAAGGCTATCATCCTTAGCAAACTAACACAGAAACAGAAACCCAAATAACTCATGTTCTTACTTATAAGTGGAAGCTAAATTATGAGAATGCCTTGTGGACATGTAAAGAGAACAATAGACACTGGGGCCTATCAGAGAGTGGTGAGCGAGGAGGAGAGAGGGGATCAAGAAAAATAATGGATACTAGGCTTAATACATGGGTGACAAAATCTGTATAACAAACCCCCATACACGTTGACCTATGCAATAAACCTGCACATGTACGCCTAACCTTAAAAGTTTTAAAAAAGTAATAAAATACAGAATATTGTAGGTGCGTATTTGCTGATGTGAAAAGATCCCCAGGAGAGAAGTGAGGAAAACAATCTTCATCATTGAGTGTGACAATTAAAATACAAAAGATCATGCACAACTTTAACCCACTCTTGTAAGAAGACACACACACATATACAGACAAAATCCTGAAAGTTCATATTTTTGAAGTTATTTTAACAATGTGCCTCTTCTGGACGAAGGAAACTGGTGATTTTTGCCTCTTTTTTCTTTTATCTATCTTCTAATTTTTTATAACAATTTTTTTTTTTTGAGACAGGGTCTCATTCTGTCATCTAGAATGGAGTACAGTGGCATGAATCCGGCTCACTGCAACCTCCACCTCCCAGGCTCAAGTGATCCTCCCACCTCAGCCTCCCTAGTAGCTGGGATTACAGGTGCACACCATCATTCCTGGTTAATTTTTTGCATTTTTGGTAGAGACGCGGCTTTGCCATGTTGGTCAGGCTGGTCTCAAACTCCTGAGCTCAGGTAATTCACCTGCCTCGGCCTCCCAAAGTGCTGGGATTACAGGCGTGAACCACTGCGCCCGGCCCTGTATCTTGAGTGTGTTGGTAGTTATGCAATTGTATATATTTGCCAATCTGAGGTACACCTAAAATGGGTGAGTTTTATTGTGTGTAAATCATACCCTAATATAGCTGTTTTTACAAAGCGTGCAACAGAACTTAAGAAAAAACACTGTCAAAGCATGTGGAAATATAAGATGAAAAGCTTTATAGAAATATAATTTTTCTTTAGTGCTTATCTTTTAAAACAAAACAAAGTATAAAGAAACAGCCTTAGAATATATTCAGCTAATGACAATTTTCCTTTGATAAAAGGTTAAGTGGATGTAAGCAAGGAGACAAATAATTGTTATCTGTTCCATTGATTTATTTTAGCTATGTTAAATTTTATAGAACAGTTCAGGGGGAAACATATCCTGCAGGTTGTTTTAATACTGTTCTCTGCTAAATACTTAGAAAATAGAGGGAGAAAAAAACTTCCTCATCTCCAGCACAAAACTCTGCCTATGGAAATCTTGCAAAACAGCCATCCGATGTTAAATATCTGAAGAATCTTCAAGTTCACATTTATGCCAATGACACTTTGTAAAAACTGAATCTAAGAGGATTTTTCTCTGTTTTTTAAAAATTATTACTATAATTATTATTATTATTATTATTTATTTTTAGAGACAGAGTCTTGCTCTGTTGCCCAGGCTGGAGTAATGGTATGATCATTGCTCACTGCAGCCTCGAACTCCTGGGCTCAAGTGATCTTCCCTGCCAGCCACCTGAGTAGCTAGAACCACAGACATGCACCACCACTCCCGGCAATTTTTTTTTTTTTTTTTTTTTTTGTAGAGACACAGGGATCTCACCATGTTGCCCAGGCTGATCTCTAACTCCTAGGCTTAAGCAATCCTCTGGCCTTGGCCTCCCAAACTGTTGGGATTACAGGTGTGAGCCACCACAACTGACCTAAGCATTGTTAATTAATTGCATGATAAGGTATGCTAATAAAGGGCAGTTATAGTCACAAGGTTGTTTAAAACATAAGTGGTAAAAGACTCTATTGTCTGATGGAGCCTGAATGCCTGGTCATCACCTCATCCTGCCTCAAAGAGAAGCTCCCTGCAAACAAGTAGACAGTAAGAGTCAATGAGGGGATGGTAGCTATGGAGGAGGAAGTCCTCTGGAAATCAGAAGTGGTAAACTTGATGGGTACACGGGGAGGAGGAACCCGACGGAGAAATGGCAAGGAGCTGAAGTCAGGTCTTCCTTTCATAGCTGTGGCCCGGCTGGCCTCTGGTGCCCCTTTCCATGGACATGGGGGAGGGGTGACCACATGACACAATTGGGACTGTGTTCAGGGTGACTGTTCAGTTTGTCTCAGTCATGGATGGGACATTTGTGTGCTGACTCTGAATCTCTGTGCTGAGGAGTAACTAGCAACCCTAATTGTTAAACTACTCTATATTCAGCAGACCATTAACTAAACTGAAAAACCAAAATAATAAAAGGCCGGGTATCGTGGCTCACGCCTATAATCCCAGCACTTTGGGAGGTTGAGGTGGATGGATCACCTGAAGTCAGGAGTTTGAGAGCAGCCTGGCCAACACAGTGAAACCGTCTCTATGAAAATACAAAGTTAGCCTGGCTTGGTGACACATGCCTTTAATCCCAGCTACTTGGGAGGCTGAGACATGAGAACTGCTTGAACCCGGAGGTGGAAGTTTCAGTGAGCCAAGATCACACTACTGCACTCCAGCCTGGGTGACAGAATGAGACTCTGTCTCAGAAATAAAATAAAATAAAAATAAAAAATGACTCTGTATTTACATTTTGTTTCTAATTTGTCTCATCTTCCCCCTTTCACAGGTTTCTGGGCTCCTAAGACTGGTAAGAGAGCCCTGAACCGTCATCTCTGCTTCATCACTAATTCCTTCATTAAAGACGGTGATCTGGAGGAACTGAGGAACCTACAGAGCACAAACGTTTACCCTGCTTTATACCATTTAATTTCTGGGGGATGCTTTTTAAAGATAAATTCCATTGGTTTTATATTAGTATTGTTACAAAATAAAGCATGATTATTATTCATCTACATATTTCCTACAAAGAAAAAAGGCAAATTGAGTATGATCCCATCACTAATCAATAGTTTGTGATGTAGATCCTGCCAATCATAATCACAAATAGTACACATATGCTTTCTAATCAGCTTTTTTCCATGTACTACATCATGAACATGTTCTATATTCTTAAATTTTAACCTAAATCTTCCTCTACTAAGTTTTTTTTCTTTTAATCGAGACCAGAGTCTTACTCTGTCATCCACGCTGGAGTGCAATAGCGTGATCTCAGCTCACTGCAGCCTCAACCTCTCAGGCTCAAATGATCCTCCCACCTCTGAGCCTCCCAAGTAGCTGGGACTACAGGCGCCTGCCATCACACCTGGCTAATTTTTGTAAAGATGGGGTCTTGCTATATTGTCCAGGCTAAGTCTCGAACACATAGGCTCAAGCAATCTGCCTGTCTCGGCCTTCCAAAGTGCTGGCTTACAGGCATGGGCCACCACACCCAGCCTCGCTAAGTATTTTCTTTTTTCTTTTTTAGAGATGGGGTCTCCCCATGTTGACTAGGCTGGTCTCAAACTCCTGATCTCAAACAATCCTCCCATCTCAGCCTCCCAAAGAGCTGGATTATAGGTATGAGCCACTGTGCCTGGCCTTTACTAAGTATTCTTAATATCATAATGATTGTTTGCATTCTACGTGGATATGTGATAATTTACTTTATATAAGTTTCCTTTACGGGATAGATTTTTTCCCCTTCTCCAAATTTATACTATTAGAAACAATATTTAACAACACCACCTATGAGGTATTTTTTCCAAAAATATTAAAACTTAATAATTGCTAGCAAGCAGAAAAAAAACTGAAGGAAGTTAAAAATAATAATAAATAGAAAATTATGAGTAAAGCTGAATCTAACAAAGCATCTAGCTTCAACTTGCAAGTTACAGGAAATGAAACCATCTGAAAAGTCCACAATGTGGGACATTTTATAGAAAAATTCATCTAGTATTTTCAACAAGTCAATGGCATGATAAAAAGGGGAAAGTCGCTATTCTAGATAAGAAGAAATGTAAAAAAACACAACAATTAAATGCAATCTATGGGTCTTATTTGAATAAATCAATTATAAAAATAATATTGGTTGGGGGGAACAGGGAAATCTAAACATGGACCAGTTTAAAAAACTTATCATTAGTCTTCTTAGGTACAGTAAGAGTGGTTTTATAAAGATTCATCCATATATTTTAGAGATACTTACAAAAATACTTAATACATCATGTTGACTAGTATCCTGGTCCTTAAAAATGTCTAGAATTTTTATTTTTATTTATTTATTATTATTTTGAGAGATGGAATCTTGCTCCATTGGCCAGCCTGGAGTGCAGTGGTGAGACCTTGGCTCACTGCAACCTCCCCCTTTTGGGTTCAAATGATTCTCCTGCCTCAGTTTCCCAAGTAGCTGGGACTACAGGTATGCACCAACATGCCCAGCTAATTTTTGTATTTTTTAGTAGAGATGGGTTTTCACTATATGTTGGCCAGGCGGGTCTCAAACTCCTGACCTCAACTGATCCACCCACCTTGGCCTTACAAAGTGCTGAGATTACAGGCGTGAGCCACTGCACCCAGCTGAATTTGTTTTAAAATACTGCAAGAAAAAAAAAATAAGGGAATCAAATTTAGTAACCATCACTAAACCTAAATCTAGGTGATGGGTAAATGCAGGCTTACTTTGGTACCTTCCATTTTATCTGTGCTTGAAAAAAATATCTGAACTCTTTTATTTAAAAAAATTCCAAACACATAAAAGTAGAAGCAATATTAAATGAACTCCCTTTTATCCATTACCCAGGGTCAACAATAATTAGTTCATGGTCAATGTTGATTCCTCGATATCATCTCCCATTTCTCTATCCCCAAATTGCATAAAACAAATTCTATACCTCATATCATGCCATCTGTAAATATTTTTAAATGTGTGTCCAGAGAATAAGGACTGTTTCTTTTTTCTTCCATGACACAGCCTTCAGGAGGTCCTGAGAACATGTGCCCAAGGACTCTTTGTTACCATAAACAAAATACCATTATTAGGCCTAAAATCATTCAATAATAATTTCTTAGTATCATTGAATAAGCATAAGTGTTTAAATTCTCCTCATTGTCTTAAAATATTTTTGAGTTTTATGATTTGTCTGAATCAGAATCAAAGTAAAATTTACATACTACAATATGCTTTTTAAGAGTTTTTTAATTTACAGATTCTCTACTGTCTCTTTTTCTTTTACTTTTCTGTAAATTTTTGTTGAAAACACAGGTTGGTTGTGCCCTAGTGATTTCTAAAATCAAGATGTTGCTGATTCCATTCTCACAGTATTGTTTAACATATTCATCTTTCCTTTGTATTTTCTATAAATTAATCATTATCTACAGACTTGATAAAATTTGACTTTTTTGGCAGAGTTGGGGATATGACTTTCTGTCAGGAGGCACATTATATCTGCTTGTTTCTATTTTGTGGTGTTAAAGAATATTTGGTGATCATTGCTTAGCTCCATTAAAATGTTTGAAAACTTTTATTATATAAAATCAAAAAATAAATGTTAACACTTAATAGTAGAAAATGCAAATAGGAAAGAGGTATTCCTTTATTTACAAACATGAAAATAACTGAGATATAATGTTACATGAAAAAAAAGTTGGGAAATATTATGCATATAGGATTACAAATCCTATACCTCATGACATGTTATGCACATAGGATTACAATTATGTTTATGTAAATATGTACATGGGAATATAAATGTACAGAGGGAAATAGTTAGGCAGTAGTGGGTGGGTGTATGAATAATGAAAGGAGATTTTTTTCTTTTTTTTCTTATTTTGAGACGGAGTCACTCTGCCACCCAGGCTGGAGTGTAGTGGTGCGATCTCAGCACACAGCAACTTCCACCTCCTGGGTTTAAGTGATTCTCCTGCCTCGGCCTCCCAAGTAGCTGGGATTACAGGCATGAGCCACCATGTCCAGCTAATTTTTGTATTTTTAGTAGAGATTGGGTTTCACCATGTTGGCCAGGCTGGTCTCAAACTTCTGACCTCAGGTGATCCACCCACGTTGGCTTCCAGGAGTTCAAGACCAGCCTGGGAAACATGGCAACAGCCTGCCTCTACCAATAAATAAATAAATTAGCCAGGTGTGATGGCATGAACCTGTGGTCCCAGCTACTTGAGAGGCTGAGATACGAAGATTGCTTGAGCCTGGGAGGTCAAGGCTGGAGTAAGCCATTATCTCACACCACTACACTCCAGCATGGATAAAAGAGAGAAATTTTGTCTCAAAAAAAAAAAAAAAAAAAAAAAAAAAAAGAGAAGCCAGGTGTAGTGGTTGACACTTGTAATCATAGCACTTTGAGAGGCTGAAACAGGTGGATCACTTAAGGCCATGCATTCGAGGCCAGACTGGGCAACATCACAAAACTCCATCTCTACAAAAAATACAGAAACTTAGTTGGGCATGGTGGTGTGCACCAGTAGTCCCAGGTACTCAGGAGGCTGACGCAAAAGGATCACTTGAGGGCAGGTGGAGGCTGCAGTGAGCCAAGATCACCCCTGCACTTACACTCCAGCCTGGTTGACAAAGTGAGACATTGTCTCAAAAAAGACAAAAAGACAAAAAGGAATGCCATTAATTTTTACATGTTGATTTTGCATCCTGCAACTTTACTGATTCATTTATCAATTCTAGGTGTTTTTTGGTTGAGGCTTTAGATTTCTCTCTATATAAGATCATGTCATCTACAAAAAAAAAAAGTCTTTTTCTTTTCCAATCTGGACGCCTTTTATTTCTTTCTCTTGTTTGATTGCTCTGGCTAGGACTTCTAGTGCTATGTTCAATAAGAGTGGTAAAAGTGGGCATCCTCACCTGGACAACAGAGCAAGACTTTGTCTCAAAAAAGAAAAAAAAAAGGCAGCCTTGTGTAGTTCCACTTTTTAGAGAAAAGGCTTTCAGCTTTTCCCCATTCACTGTGATGTTAGTATGATGGGTTTGCCTTATATGGCCTTGATTATGTTGAGGAATGCTTCCTCTATGTTCCTAGTTTGAGAGTTTATATCATGTAAGGATTTGAATTTTATCAAATGCTTTATCTTTGTATATTGAGATGATCATATGGTTTGGTCCTTCATTCTGTTGATGTGATGTAGCACATTTATTCATTTGCATATGTTGAACCATCTTTACATTTCTGGGATAAATCTCATTTGATCATGGCATATTATCTATTTGATGTGTTGTTGGCTTCAGTTTGCTAGTATTTTATTGAGAATTTTTGCATCTATGTTCATCATAGATGTTGGCATGTAGGGTTTTCTTTGTGTGTGTCCTTGTCAGGTTTTCGTTTGAAGCTGGTATCACTCTGATACCAAAACCAAACAAAAACAGTATGGAAAAGAATATCACCAATATTCCTCATGCATATAAACACTAAAATCCTTAACAAAATATTAGGACATAGAATTTGGCATTATATAAAAGAAATTATACGACATGACCCAATGGTGTTTATTCCAGGCATATTAATATGATTCAACATTCAAAAAATCAGTCAGTATAATCTACTATAGTAATAGACTGAGGAAGAAAAATCACGGGATTATATCAATGAAGGCAGAAAAATATTTGATAATATTTAGAACTCAATAAGTAAAATTCTCATAAAAATAAAAATAGAAGACAACTTCCTCAAGAAAATAAAGAGCATATACATAAGAGCCTATAGCTAGCATCATACTAACGGTGAAAACTGAATATTTTCCCTGTAAGATTGGTAAGGAGACCAGGATGTCTTTCTCCTCTCACCATTCTTATTCATGATGACAAAAGCTGCAAGTTCTATTCAGGTCAATAAAACAAGAAATAGAAATGAAAGACATACAAATCAGAAGGAAAAAACAAAACTATCCCTGTTTATATATAATATGATTGTCTATGTAGAAAACCTTAAGAAATCTTCAAAACAAACAAACAAACCGCCTAGAATAAGTGACTTCAGTAAATATGCTAGATATAAGATAAATATGCAAAAATTAATTGTATTTCTAAACACAATGAATATATAGACACTGAAATTAAAAATACAATACCATTTTAAATTGTTCAAAAAAAAAGAAATAAGTGTAAGTCTAACAAAAATTATGGGACTTGCATGCTGGAAACTACAAAATGCTGAGGAAAGTAACTTTAAAGAAGATCTAGGCTGAGCATGGTGGCTCACACATGCAATCTCAGCACTTTGAGAGGCCATAGTGCGAGGATTGCTTGAGGCCAGAAGTTCAACGCCAGCCTGGACAACATAGCAGGACTCTGCTTCTAACAAAAAGAAAGAATGATAAGAAGAATAGCTAAATAAGTTGAGATAAACTGTGTTCATGGATTGCAAGATTTAATATAGTAAATTTATCAATTATCCACAAATTGATATACATGTTTAATACAATTCCTATCAAAATCTCAGCAAGATTTTATTAATATAGACAAAATTATTCTAAAATGTATATGAAAAAGCAAAGGAACTAGAATAGCTGAAATAATTGTAAAAAATAAAAAAGTAGAACAATTTAGGAGGAATCATTCTATCCAATTTCAATATTTATATAGCTATAGTCATCAAGATTGTGTAATACTGGCTAAGGAATAGAGTCGTCAATAAATGGAAAAGAAAAAAGAACAGAAATAGACCCACACAAATACACACAATAAATTGTTTTTATTGATACAAAATATTTGTGTGTATTTATGGGGTACATATGATATTTTGTTACACTCAGTAATCAAGTCAGGGCATTTGCTATAAATTTGTACAAAATTGCAAGCATAATTAAATGAAGGCAGCCTTTTCAAACAATGATGATGGAGCAATTGAATATATATTCACAAGCAAAAAATAAACCTCAACCTAACCTCAGACCCCATATAATAATTAAACCTCCAATGTATCATGGACGTAAATTTTTATATAATGTAAAACTATAAGATATTTGGGAAAAAACATAGTAGAAAAATCTTCTGTATCTAGAACTCAGCAAGGAGTTTTCAGACTACACACCAAAAGCATGATCTGTAAAAGGAAAAACTTGAGGTACATCAAAGTTAAAACTTTTTCTCTGCAAGAGACTATTAAAATGATAGGATGGGTATGGTGGCTCACACCTGTAATCCCAGCACTTTAAGGAGCTGAGGTGGGCAGATCACCTGAAGTCAGCAGGTCAAGACCAGCCTGGCCAACATGGTGAAACTTCACCTCTATTAAAAATACAAAAAAATTAGCGGGTCATGGTGGCTCACACCTGTAATCCCAGCTACTAGGAGGGAGGCATAAGACTTGCTTGAACCCAGGAGGTGGAGGTTGCAGTGAGCCAATCTGCCCACCTCAGCCTCCCCAGGGTGCTGGAATTATAGGTGTGAGCCACTGCTCCCAGCCTTAACTTGAATTTTTCTAATGGCTAACAATGGTAAGTATTTTTCCATGTGCTCATTTGCCACCTGTACATCCTCTGCAGTGAAATTGCCATATGTCTTTTCTAACTAGAAACTCAAAACTCAATTGTTAAAAAAATCTAGTTAGATTTTTCCCTCACCCTGGGGAGGCTGAGGTGGGCAGATTGCTTGAGCCCAGGAGTTCAAGACCAACCTTGGCAACATGGCAAAACACCATCTCTACAAAAAGTACAAAAAAAAGTTAGCCAGGTGTGGTGACATGCGCCTGTAGTCCCAGCTACTTGGGAGGCTGAGACGGGAGGATGACTTGAGCCCTGGAGGTGGAGTTTGCAGTGAGCTGAGATTGTGTCACTGTACTCCAGCCTGGATAGCATAGTGAGAACCTGTATCTGCAAAAATAAAATAAAATTAAAATAAATAAAAATATAAAAAATTACAAGTTAAAACTGCAATTAAGTAACACAATACATCCATCAGAGACTGGCGAAATTTAAAAATAGTAAAAATATCAAATGCTGACAAGTGTCCAGAAACACCAAATCACCCATACTTGCTAATGGGAATGTAAATGGTGGCACCATTCTGGAAAATTGTTTGGTAGTTTCTTAAAAATCTAATGCACAAGTAGATCCAAAGTCAATCATTAAGTAACAAAACAAGTTACAGAACAATATGCATAATTTGATCTTCTTTTAAGATTTTATTTCGATAGTATTGGGGGAACAGGTGGTGTTTGGTTACAGGGAAAAGTTCTTCTGTGGTGATTTCTGAGATTTTGGTGCACTCATCACCTGAACATTGTACACTGTACCCAGTGTAGAGTCTTTTATTCCTCATCCCCCTCCCACTCCTCCCCACAAGTCCCCAGAGTCCATTATATCATTCTTATGCCTTTGCATCTTCATAGCTTAGCTCCCATTTATAAGTGAGAACATATGGTGTTTGGTTTTCCATTCCTGAGTTACTTTGCTTAGAATAACAGTTGCTGTGAATACCATTATTTTATTCCTTTTTATGGCTGAGTAGTATTCCATGTGGTATATTCCAGTGTGGTATATATTCCACAAAGAATATATATACCACATTTTCTTTAGCTAACTTGTTGGTTGATGAGCATTTAGGCTGGTTCCATATTTTTGCAATTGTGAATAGTGCTGCTATAAACATGCATCATTTTCCTCTGGGTAGATACCCAGTAGTGGGATTGCTGGATGAAATGGTAGTTCTACTTTTAGTTCTTTATGGAATCTCCACACTGTTTTCCATAGTGGTTACACTAGTTTACATTCCCACCAGCAGTGTAGGAGTGTGCCCTTTTCACCACATCCACACCAACAATCTGTTATTTTTTAATTATGACCATTTTTGCAGAAGTAAGGTTGATCTTATTTTTTATTTATTTTTTGTTTTTTCTATAAGATGGAGTCTCGCTCTGTTGCCAGGCTGGAATGCAGCGGCATCATCTTGGCTCACTGCAATCTCCACCTTCTGGGTTCAAGCAATTTTCCTGCCTCAGCCTCCTGAGTAGCTGAGACTACAGGCGTGCGCCACCACATCCAGCTAATTTTTGTATTTTTAGTAGAGACAGGGTTTCACCATGTTGGCCAGGATGGTCTCAATCTCTTAACCTTGTGATCTCCCTGCCTTAGCCTCCCAAGGTGCTGGGATTATAGGCATGATGATCTTATTTTTAAAAGCACAACACAAAACAAAAGGTATATGGGTATTTATATTTGACTTTGCTTAGAAAAAGTTGTGGAAGCAACCATGAATAGCAGTATTCACTTCATTACAGAATAAGAAAGGAGATTGAGGAAAACAAATTTTCCAGATGTAATCAGATGTAGTCTCTATAGCAGCACTATACAACGAAACATTTTGTGATGTAGAATTAGAAAAAACAATTTCCGAATTCATATAGAACCAAAAAGGAGTCCATATAGTCAAGACAATCCTAAGCAAAAAGAACAAAGCTGGAGGTATCACCCAACCAAATTTCAAACTATACTGTAAAGCTACAATAACCAAAGCAGCATGGTACTCATATAAAAACAGACACATAGACCAATGGTACAGAGTAAAGAACTCAGAAATAAGATCACACATCTACAACCATCTGATCTTCAATAAACCTAACAAAAACAAGCAATAAGGAAAGAATTCCCTATCTGTGGTATATATTTTCTATATAGAATATATACCACACTGGAATATACCACATGGAATACTACTCAGGCATAAAAAGGAACAAAATAATAGCATTCACAGCAACCATTATTCTAAGTGAGATAACTCAGGATGGTGCTGTGAGAACTGGCTATTTATTAGCAGATAACTGAAACTGGATCCTTTCCTTAAATAGTCTATAAAAATCAACTCAACATGATTAAAGACTTAAACGTAAAACCCAAAACTATAAAAACCCTAGAAGAAAATCTAGGCAATACCACTCAGGACATAGGCACAGGCAAAGATCTCATGATAAAATTGCCAAAAGCAATTGCAACAAAAGAAAAAATTGACAAATGGGATCTAATTAAATTAAAGAGCTTCTGCACAGCAAAAGAAACAATTATCAAAATGAATAGGCAACCTACAGAGTGGGAGAAAATCTTTGCAATTTTTTTTTTTTTTTTGAGATGGAGTCTCATTCTGTCACCCAGGCTGGAGTGCAATGGCATCATCTCAGCTTACTACAACCTCCATCTCTCAGGTTCAAGCGATTCTCCTGCCTCAACCTCTTGAGTAGCTGGGATTACAGGCACCTGCCATCATGCCCAGCTAATTTTTATATTTTTGTAGAGATGAGGTTTCACCATATTGGCCAGGATGTTCTCAAACTTCTGAACTCAAGAGATCCACCCACCTCAGCCTCCCAAAGTGCTGGGATTACAGGCATGAGCCACCGTACCCAGCCAAAAATCTCTGCAATATATCCATCTGACAGAGGTCTGATGCCCAGAATCTGTATAGAACTCAAACGAATTTACAAGAAAATAAAACAACCCCATTAAAAAGTAGACAAGGGACATGAACGGACACTTCTCAAAAGAAGACATTCATGCAGCCAACAAACATATGAAAAAAAATCTCAACATCACTGATCATTAGAGAAATGCAAATCAAAACCATAATGAGCTACTGTCTCATGCCAGTCAGAATGGCCATAATTAAAAAGTCAAGAAACAACAGATGCTGGTGAGGTTGTGGAGAAGTAGGAATGCTCTTACACTGTTGGTGGGAATGTAAATTAGTTAAACCATTGTGGAAGACGGTTTGAAAGAATGATCAGGCAAAATAAAAATTAAGAACACCTGATTAAAGAAAAAAATATTTTGTGATGATGGAAAGGTTCAACACTGTGCTGTTCAACAGGGCAGCTCCTAGCCATCTGTGGTTATTGAGTACTTGAAAAGTGGTTAGGGCAACTGAGGACTGAATTTTTAATTTACTTCCATTTTAATTAGTTTTAATTTTAAAATAGTCATATATGGCTAGTGTCTGGCTTAGTGAACAGCACAGCTCTAGAATCAAAATGAATGTATCCACAGCCTATTTCCACCACTTTCAAATTAGTTAAACATGAGTATATTATTTCTGACTGCCTCAATTTCTTCACCTATGGAATCTGGATGATAGGAATTTTTTACTAATAAGGTTGTTGTGTAATCTCCTCAGAGCTATACTTATATATTGATATAATTATTTCACCTTTAATTTAATACTTTGTGTACTTTCTAAATTTTGTACAATAAATGTGTATTTCCTTTGTAATTTTTATAAAATATATTTTTTGAAAGCTGAAACTTCACTTGTTTTGTACAGTCTTTCTTCCACGAATAGAAAAAAAATTCATTTGAGCCCCACTTTTCCCTCTACCCAGTTACAAGTAAGGCTGACACTATTAAATGGGCAATGGTATAACAGAAATGGCTGATCTTTGGGTTCCTAAGAAGCCTGAGACTTCTCTGGCTTAAGCTCATATTTTTGCAGTGAGGCACTACTGGATACCTCCCTGGGCCTCTAAGGCTCCTTAATTCCTTGAGCTATTTTCCTTCCCCTCTCACAGACCTGAGCTGTTCTACCCTTTAGAACTATCATGACCTGCTATCCTCATGGAACTTAGCATCTAGAGGAGGATAAAGAGAAAACAAGTAATCAATTAAATTTTGTAACAGATGCTATGAATAAAACAAACAAAGCTGCAGATTTAAAAAAAAGGTTAGCAGAAATATTGATCAGAGAAGGTGTTTCTGAGAAAATAACTATGATGGTTAATTTTATCAACTTGACTTGGTCACAGGATGCCTACATAGCTAAACATTATTTCTAGGTCTATCTGTGAGGACCTTTCTGGACAAGATTAGCATTTGAATTGCTGGACTGAGTAAAGCAGACGGCCCTCCCCAGTAAGAGTAGGCACTCTCCAGTCTGTGAGGACCTGAACATAACAAAAAGGGCAGAGGAAGGATAAATTAGCTCTGCCTGACTACCTGAACTGCAGCATCAATCTTCTCTGTCCTCAGTGAAGCTGGTTTGCAGGCCCTTAGACCCAGATGATAATCTACACCATCAGCCCTCTGTCTCTCAGGCCTTTGAACTACACTACCAGTTTTTCTACGTCTTCGGCTTGTAAACAGCATACCAAAGGACTTCTCGGCCTCCATAATTGTGTGAGCCAATACCATATAATAAATCCCTTCCTTTGTAGGTAGAGACAGACAGATGCCATGAAGTGAGCCAAAGGCACAGCCTTGCAGATAGAGGAATCAGAATGTACAAAGACACTAAGTTCAGAAATAACTTGGAATTTCCTAGACACCTAAAGAAAGCAGTGAGTGAGGAAAAGATGGTGTGGGCCAGATTTGAATAACTACCAGAAAAGAGCCATATGACACAGGTCAAAGGAAGAACTGGGAGTTTATTCTAAGGACTATGTCTAGATGGATTATGTAATATAATTCACAGTTTAACGATTTGCTTTGTGAGAAATGGAAGAATAATGGCTGTATAGTCCATCAAGCCCTCTTCTTGTTGGCCATTATTAAAAATGGCATCAGTGAGGCTGGGCATGGTAGCTCATACCTATAATCCCAACACTTTGGCAGGCTAGAAGTTTGAGACCAGCCTGGGCAACATGCAAGACTCTGTCTCTACAAAAAAAAATTTATAAAATAAATTTTTTAAATGGCATAAGAGCTCTTTTCACTTAAGGGGTCATTCCAGTTACCTATTGCTACATGCAAAACACATCAAAACTTAGTAGCTTAAAACCACAGTATATTATCTCTCATGATTCTGGAGTGTTCTCATTTGGGATCACTTATGCAGTTGCCATCAGATGGTGGCTGGGGCTGCAATCATCTAAAGGTTTGACTGGGCTGGACATCCCAGGTGGCTCCCTCCCCATGGCTGGCAGTTGGCAGAAAACTCAGCTGGGCTGTCAACTAGCATATCTACCCAGTCTCTTCATCTGGCTTGGGCTGCTTCATTATGACAGCTGAGTTCTTAATAACAGCATCAAAATGGAGCATCTTAAGAACAAGTGTTCCAAGAGGTCCAAGTGAAAGCTGCAAGGCTTCTTTTTTTCGGACAGTTTCACTCTTGTTGCCCAGGCTAGAGTGCAGTGACATGATCTTGGCTCACTGAACCTCCACCTCCTGGGTTCAGGTGATTCTCCTGCTTCAGCTGGGGTTACAGGTACATGCCACCACACCTGAATAATTTTTGTATTTTTAGCAGAGTCAGAGTTTCACCATGTTGGCCAGGGTGGTCTTGAACTCCTGACCTCAGGTTATCTGCCTGCCTCAGCCACCCAAAGTGCTGAGATTACAGGCATGAGCCACTGTGCCTGGCCCAAAAGTTTCAGACTTCTTATGATCTAACTTGAAAACATCTTATGATCTAAACTCATAACATCACCTCTGCCACATTCTGTAGGTCAAAGATCACAAAGGCTAACCCAGATTCAAGATGAAGAATTATACTTCACCTGTCAATGACAGGACACTGTATTAGCTATCTACTACTGGTAAAACACACACACACACACACACACACACACACACACACACATACACACAAACTATCCTGACTTTAAATCACATATATTTATTATCTCATAGTTTCCATGGGTCAAGAATCTGGGTCTCTTACGAGCTAGCAACAGAGGTATCTGCCAGGGCTGGGGTTTTATCTGGAGGCTCAACTGAGAAAGGATACACTGTCCATTTGAGTAGCTATTGGCAGATTTTAGTTCCTTGTGAGCTGTTAGACTGAGGGCCTCATCTTCTTGCTAGTTGTCAAACAAAAGCTTCCCTAAGTTCCTTGCCATGGGGGGTCTCTCCATTTGATGATGCCTTACTTCACTAAGGCCAGAAAGGAAGAGAGCCATTAGAGAAACTGGTAGCAAAACAAAAGTGGCAATCTCATTTGCTTCATTCTGCTGGTTAGCTGCAATTCACTAGGCTGGTCCACACTCATGAGTAGGGGATTTCACAAAGATATAAATATCACAAGTTTGAATCTTTAAGAACCCTTTCAAAATCTGCCCACCACAAGTACAAAAGAATGCAGGCCTGTCTTTAATCTACCACAGGAGTTTGCTGCTAAAGACTGAAAGGAGACTGACAAATATTTATACATTTAACAATATTTATTGAGTGCCAGCTACATACCATCAAGGCATCAGAGCAGGACCAAGAAATACGGGGATGAATAAAACATCACAACTGCCCCCAAGGAGGTCATAGGCCAAAAGGAGAGAAAGACCTTTAAGGAAATTGCAGTGTAATAAATGTGAGAATAAAAACACTTGCAATGGGGCTGGGCACAGTAGCTCACACCTGTAATCTCAGCACTATGGGAGGCCAAGGCAGGATTACCTGAGCCTGGGAGTTCAAGACCAGCCTGGGCAACATAGCAAGATGCAGTCTCCATAAAAATAAAAATAAAAAACACATGCGGAGGGAGATCCAAGATGGCCGCATAGGAGCAGCTCAGGATTGCAGCTCCCAGTGAGGGTGCAGAGGGTGAGTGGACGCCGCATTTCCAGACGGATTTTTATTACCCCCAGACCAGGAGATCCCCAGGCGGAGCAGCGCCACGGGTCGCCAGTGCGGCTGTTTCGGCCGGCGCGGCTGTTTGGGCCGGTGCAGCTGTTTTCCTGGCGCGGCTGCTTTGCCGGCGCCCTGGCGCGGCGGTTCTCCGCACAAAATCCACTGGTCTGTGTGCCCTTTTAACTGGCGAGTGGAGCTACGGGAAGGCGGATTAAAAAGGGGACTGAATCAGGGAGCCAGCCCAGGAGATTCCCAGGCAAAAAAGCGCTACGAATCTCAGCGCCGCTGTTTCAGCCTGCGCAGTGTGTCCCCGC
>PVKP010030309.1:0-28053 GCA_004027715.1 Plecturocebus donacophilus
GGGCAACAAAAATTCGTCGGAAAGTGCGGCGTCCACTCGTTCTCTGCACTTTCACTGGGAGCTACATTCCTGAGCTGTTGCTAATCGGCCATCTTGGATCTCTCCCAGGAATCACATTAAAGTAAAAATGAAGTCACCATGGTCACCCCACTTTCCTCATCCCAAACCCACTCTCCCCAAAATATAAAGCCCTTCAATAGTACAGCGTTATTCTGAAATTTCCACCCAGGCACCCTCAACCTCAGCACATTACAAGGCAAGCAGGAGACTACATATTACCAGAGGCGAAACTTGGATTCACCCCAATTTTTAGTGAGGAAAAAGTTTGCAAGTGCAGCACTTTATTACCAGATATAATAATTACTCACTGGTGTGTGAGTGTGATTGAACACTGTGTGAATTATTAGTTTTCCAAAATAAGCATTCAGTTCTTTTTGTCAATGCCCAAGGCTGTCAGTGATCTGATGCCTGTTGGCTTCTCCAGCCCCATCTGTTCTTACTCCAGCGTTTTTCAAGCATTCCTTTTAGAAAGAATAACACAGCCCTGACATGCCACAGCTGGCCTGGCACCCACAGCCAGGCTTTGTTGTAACTCCAGTTGTTCACTGTTTGAGAGGACATCAGCCCCAGAGAAGGACACTCTTTTACCATCATGGTCAAGACACGAACAATAACACTCCACGGTCATGTCTCAACACAGAAATAAGCAAGAACATTGTCCAAATCACAAATGTATGCACAAGTTTTTGTTTGAACACTTGTTTTAAATTTTCTGGGATATATTCCAAGGAATATCATTGCTAGTTGATATGATAAGTCAATGTTTAACTTATCAAGGAACTGCCAAGTGGTTTTCTGCAGCTACAGAATTTGTTTACACTCCCAGCGGCAGTGTATGAGGGCTCAAATTTCTCCACTTGCTGCTCTTGCAGCAGCTCCTGACACCCCTCTTTCATGCTTTACCCAGTTTTTCATCTGTCCCCACATCCACTAAGACCACACATCTTACTTCCTCATCCTGCCTCCTCCCAGTAGACATCTGGCTTATGGGTTGCCTTCCTGAAAACTCTCTGGCTTGTGGTTACACGAAGCCACAGAGTTCACTCCCAGTTATGAGCATAGGATCCTCCTGGGCCAGATAATGTGTGTTTAGCTTGATCCTAAGTGAGTTTCAACCCAACACCCTCATCTGCCCTCCCCTACCTGAGTCCGAACAATCAGCTACCTATTCATTCAACAGGTATTCAGCACTTTTGACCTGTCCCAGAAACAGCATCACATTGACCTGTCCCAGAAATGGCATTAATAGTAAAGAAAAATGACCACATCAAGAACACACCCCCTATTCACATGGGATGCCAGAGAACCAATCCTGCTAGTAACAGTGGAGCTATGGTTTCCAGGACGAGAGTAGATGAAGGGGTTTGCCGGCCACTATAACAGGATCCAGTAAAGGAGCTGGCCCTAATAGGTGAAGATGCACATTCCCCTCTCAACCCCTGAGGAGTCTGACTGGCACTTCTGATATTTGGGGCTCAGGATGTTAAAAAACTGTAGAGAATATTAATTACCCACTCGTAATGTAATTGGCATGCACTATTCCCATATGTGCAAATTAATTCTTCACTGTGAACATATGCAACTTGGCATTCCACACTCAACTGGCATAAGGGCAGACTAGCAGTACCATGGAGCTGATGTTCCCAAGAGCACCCCTCAGCCTATGCTGGTGGTAACACCTGGTGTGGGGGTGAGTGAGAAAGATCCCAGTAGAATAGCCTTTCTCCTCCCTACTCCTTCCCCTTCCACACATGAAGGCCATTCTTTATTCAAGAGACATGAAATTGGAGCAGAAGTGTGCTGAGAAATATTTAGCAACTGAATTTCTAAAAATACATACGCATTATATATTTTACTGACATAAAGCATGTGTAGCACATAACTTTTCAATAATAAGAAAATGTACTATACTTTTTATTGTAAATTTCACAGTCAAGTGATTCTCACAGAATGCTTTCACTGATTTTTCTTAACTCTTGCAACTTTAGCTAACTTATAATGGCAACTAATGAACAGTACACTGTGTAGTTATAAATGTTGCTGATATTTTAATTTACATTAAGGAGAAAGATGAAACAGAAATAATGAGATGTATGGTGGGATTTTATTCTTTTGTCAGTAACAGGAGTACACTGCTGAATCATATAAGAGGTTTAGCATATCTACACTAGTAGAACATTTTCTAAATTTTTGTGCTATTTACAAAGTAATGACTGCAGATATTAACATCTTTTAAGTTGCATTATTAGCATTTTCTCCATCACTATGTCAAGTGTAGACAATCAATAGAAGCCTTGATGGATAGTATTTGCCAATTTCTGCAGTGCAAACACTACTACCGTGACTGACTTCAAGTAACAAATGTGACTGGTGTAAAAATATAATTTCTGATTATTTCCTTAGAAGATATTTTTAACAGAAACTGGATCATCTTTTCAAGGGAAAATAATATGTTTGCATGATTATGATGTATATTTACAAACTGCTTTCAAAAATGTCTGTAACAGGCCATTCGCAGTGGCTCACACCTGTAATCCTAGCACTTTGGGAGGCCAAGATGGGAGGACTGCTTGAGGCCAGGAGTTTGAGAAAATGGCTGAAACAGTGTCCATTTCCCCAATCTTAAATGAGAGTAACCACTGCCTCTCTAACTTCAGGAATTATTAATTTTTCCAGTTTTGTTAATTGGCAGTTTGGATTGTCATTTTAGACACAAGAATAAGGGAGACCACAGCCCTGATTAAAACCTGTCAGTGACCTTCATTCCTCCAGCCAAAGCCCTCAGCCATTTTCCCACATAAACCCTAAGCAGACTAAGAATCTCACTTTTTTAGACTTGCCCAAAGTTTGTCTTCAGGGCCACATGCGATTTCCAAGGGCTCCTCTTCCTCTGCTTCTGAGGAAAGTGCAATATCAGAATACGAAGGAGTAAGAATGATGTTCTTAGAATCTTAATATTGGATCCATTTGAACAGATCAATAATTGAACTTTGGGGAAACTTCAATACATTTCCTTAGCATCCAACTTCTTGTGATGCACATCACAACTATTAATTTGTATTTTGTTTTCTCATTTTATATCTCAGAATGATGAAACTTCTTTTTCCCAAATGTCTTAGGTTTGCTTAAAATAAGACATATGAAAGAAAAGGTTCATTTTAGTCAGTGGGCAAGCATATATTCCTTGCTATAAATGAAGGTGATAAACAGTTTCATTTCTGAATACAAAATGGTCTGTTAAATACTATATTTTGGGGGTGAAGTTTCTTTTAATGCTGTTGGTTGTTTACTTTCTTTGATTTCCAGGAAAAAAAAACTGGCACAATCGATATCAGAGATTTTGAGTGCAGGCATTTTGTTGAAATCATTATTTAACAAGGAATTGAGTCATGCAGGCAGTAGACTGGTTTGAAGTTGGCCAGGATGAGAGTTCTTGGCATGGTTGGCATGGTTTTAAAGTGGAGCATTTGAAATGCTGAAGTCCTCATAAGCTGCAATCAGTTGTCTTTGTTTTCTGAAGTAGTTTAATTCTGAAGCACTTTATTTAAGTTTCAAGAACCAGAATTGTTTTTCTTTTTCTTTTTTGATTTTCATCTACATAAGATTTTTTTGTCTTTATTTTTTGAAGCACTTTAATTTTGAAGCACTTTATTCCAGTTTCAAGAGCCAGAATTTTTGTTCTTTTTTCTTTTTTGACTTTTATCTATACAAGGTATATGAAGATTAAGGGTCAGAAAGTTTTGTCTGTCTTCTTGAGAAACAGCCAGCTCCAACCTTAAAAAACTCTTCTAGAATGGCATAATCAAATTTTAAAACTTCTGAAGATTAGAAGAGAATAGATGAAATAAAAAAGCAACCACAGACTGGAAAAAAATGTTTGTAATATGTATATCTCTCAAAGACTTATTTTTAGAATACATAAAAAATTCTCACAATACAGTAATTTTAAAACCCAATGAAAAATGGGTGGAAAATTCGAAGAGGTGCTTCAGCAAAGAGGATAAATGAGTGGTCATTCAGCACTTGAAAAAATGCTTGATCTGGGAAATGCAAATTAAAATTACTATGAGATATCACTATGAGATACTCACTAAAACGTATGAAATTAAAAAGACTAACAATACTAAGTATTGTTCAGGCGGTGAAGCAACTAGAACTACCATGCATATAATAAAAGGTACCTATTAAAACCTTCACCAACTCTCCTCCTAAATAAGAAAAATTGAGGAGCATCCTCATTTGAATCAGGAACAAGACAAGGACGCACACTGCCACCACTATTACCCGACGTTATTAGAGAGGTTATAGCCCATAAAGCAAAACCAGAAAGATAAGCCAGAAATGTAAAAATTACAAACCGAGAAATGTTTCCAATATTTGTAGATGATGTTCAAGTTCCCATAAATTTTAATATCATCATAATAGAGATGAGTCTCATAACTTTTGCTGTATTCTGTTGGCTAGAAGCAAATCTTAGGTTCCATCTGCACTCAAAGGGAGAGATTTATACAAGGTGTGACTCAATACGGGTCACCTTAGGGTATGCCTGCCCCATTAAGAGGATGAGGGGGCAGTTGCCCCTCATCCTACACATAATAGCGATGTCCCAGTGGAGGGACTTCTTTACTCGCCTGAACATACACATGCTCAGCTACTGTACTTAAAGTCTTTTACCTCTATCTCAATTTTCACTCTCTGCATTTTCCTTTTTTAAAAATAAAATGTACCAAAGTCCTAGGGTAAAACCTATAATACAGTAAAGAGTAGTCTCTGATTTATAAGGGGAGAAAATTTAAAAGTTCTAAATCCAGGGAATTTCTTAGTAACTTAAAACATCATACTTTCTCATACAGTGAAGGGAAGTGTTTTGTTGCTTTTACACTATTTAGAGTACATATATTGATTTTTAAAATGAAAGCAGGTTTCATGCTTCATGTAACAAAGATAGGTTCAAATACTAATTGTGAAAAGTGAACTATTCCTGGAACCATGTTCAAAAAACGGCTTCATTGGCTAAACAGTCTTATTTTATGATTTCAGTTGACTGAAAATGAGGTATAAAGTAATTAAAAGTAATACGATGGCTTGCAGAGATCGGGTGGCAGAAGCTCGGAACACAGAATGTAAAATCGGGAACAAAGAATGTAAAATTGGTAACTACAAAATGACACAGACACTTGAAACAATATATTTAAATTATTATTTTTCAAAAAAAAAAATGGCCGGGCGCAGTGGCTCACGTCTGTAATCCCAGCACTTTGGGAGACTGAGGTGGGAGGATCACCTTAGGTCCGGAGTTCAAGACCAGCCTGACCAACATAGGTTTAGTAGATAAACCCCGTCTCTACTAAAAATACAAAATTAGCTAGGCGTGGTGGCACATGCCTGTAATCCCAGCAACTCGGGAGGTTAAGGCAGGAGAATTGCTTGAACCTGGGAGGTGGAGGCTGCGGTGAGCCGAAATCCCGCCATTGCACACTCCAGCCTGGGCAATAAGAGCAAAACGCTGTTTCCAAAAAAAAAGAGGTGATTCACCTTCAGATCCTCACTCAGCCCCACCTCCCATTTCCCACTAACCAGCCAATTTTTAAAAAATTTATGATTACTGTTGCCCACCTTTTAGAATACATTTTTATTTAGTTGAAAATCAACCAGAAAAACAATAAACCTCTGCTCAGTTGGGCTGGCTGACATTGTTCTCAGTAATTGTGTTTTTTTCCTTTAACTTGATTGTATTGTTTTCATTCTCCTTGATTAAATAAAGTGTCCTAAGAGCCCTAAATTCTCTCTTCAGGTGGTCTCTTGATAGGTAACTTCATCAATAAGGTTCATCCAGGTATAGAGAGCAACGGTGTAAGGATAACAAAGACAACATTTTTCAGAAAGATAACATGTTCAAAAGTGCTATTAAAGACAGTGAGTTGTTCAGTAATTCAGGAAAAAAAAAGCCTTTAGAGGAAAAAATATAGAGAAAAAGTATTTTTCAGAATACATAATGTCAGTTTCTTCTAGAAATATATCAAGTATTGATACACAAGTATTGATTAGGTCCCCTGCCACTGTCGGACCCAAGACTTTTATCTGTAATATTCCATTTGCCCTTCTTGGCTGTATGGAATAAAAGTCCTTTGAAGATGGCAGCCTCCAACAACCTAATCCGCATGGGTGCAGCCATGCCGTTCTCCCGACGAAGTTTCTGAAGTACAATGAACCACGGAATAAAAGTACGCCATAATACGTCATAACTGTTAGCCGATTGTAGCTTCAAAAGTGTTAGTGGGCATGCGCGCGGTTCAACAGCGGCCACGTTAATCCCAACAGGAATGTAACCGAAACCGGAAGTGGCCTAGGGCGGCCATTGCACTCCTGTTAAGTGGATTTAAGCCTCTTGTCGCTTAAGGGACGCTGAAGTGATTGGGAATATTAGCAGTAGGGGTTCTGTAGGGTCAGGGAGGAGAGGCTGGTTTGGGGTGAGTGATGAGAGGCTTGTTCGGGGGTGCGTGATGAAGGGATTTCTCGGGTGAGGACGGGGCTGTGAGGTGAGTGACTGGCGTGTTTTGACTGAGCGACAGATTTCTGGGGTGGGTGATGGATGCTGTGGAGTAAGTAGGGTTTGCTAATTTTAGTTGGATAATTAGCCTATTATCCTTTTCTTATTTTCTGCTTGTGTTTTTGTAACTTAAATTCTATGTGTACTTTAATATCAGATTTTATATTTGTCCATGAAACTGGCTGACTTGAAGACAGTGAAGTGCATCTTAAGAGCGCCTTTACAGATGGCGCTGGAGGACGTTCAGGGAAGGGATTCACTGTCCGTGGGGCTAGGGGAGTCAGTGGTAGATTGGGAGCCAATAGCTTCAGGGGTTGGAGGACTTGGAGGATCACACTGTAACACACTCAGGAGACCAGTGGTGGGTGACCTATAGGAATCAGTAGAGTGGGGTTGCCAGGGGTAGTCTATGGCAACCAGTTGACTGGAGGCCTAGGGGGTCAGTGATGGGGGATTTGTGAGGGTGACTACATTGCTTTCTAGCAGTACTGGGGTCCTTCAGGGATAGGTGAGTGGGTCAGTGTTGGCTTCTTCTTGGGTCCCTTGGACATGGTATCGATCAGTAATTCACAGTTGATCAGATGGATGATGGTTTCCTATCTGGGCATTTCATGTGGACCCTTGTGTTTGGGATTATTTGTCATTTTGTGGAAACTAGAAAATTGTACTTCCTGGGAAACATTTCTTGGCTATCAGGGCAATAATGATTTCAGAAGCCTGGGCCATGTCAGTGACTGGAAGGCATTTTGTAACTTTCTGGAAGTCCTGTGGTCCACTCACTGGGGATTTCTGAAAGTCAGTGCTGTCAGTGATGGCATTCAGGTGTAGTGGGGGCAACTCATTGTGGACAGGCAAGAAATGGTGACTGGAGGCCCTGAGCATGTCTGCAAATTGTCTGGGTCAAGGTGGGGATTAACACAGTGATTTTACATTTTAGCTTTGTCAGAAGAGACTGGGCTGTGTGGTGTGCTATGGATGGGGACTGAAAAGTCCAGAAGCTCAGAATAGGTACAAAAGACACAGCCACCTTCCAGCCTGAGCCCTATGAAGACAACAGGAGGAGGAAATGGTGTTTCTGGGAGCTGGCCATGTATGGGTATATGAGATAGTGGGGACATTGTACAGTTTAGAACAAGGCAGATGTAGGGCTGGTTCCCTGTTTTTCCATTTGCAGACTGAGTACCCTTCAGGCAAATTATGTAACAGCACACAGCCTCATTATCCTCATCCCCAAAATGGGTATCATAATCCCCATTATATTTAGCTGACAGAGTTGTGTGAAATGAAATTGACAACTTGCTTATTTTTATTCACATTTACCACTTGCCAGGCAGACACTGAGGACTTGACAAGCTTCATCTTGCATAATTTTCCCCACACCTGTGATAAATACCTGTATTCTCATTTTGGAAACTAAAACTAAAGTAATATTTTCATATTCTCACAGTGAAAAGGTGGCAAAGCTGCAGTGAATTAATCATTTAGTCCAGACTCAGTCTTCATTTGTAACTCTAATAACTAGAGTTGGACTTTTCTGAACTTTGTCTACTCCACTGTCTGACACAGTGACTTCACCTCAGTGCCCTCAGGAAATACCTGCGGAGTGAATGTTGAATGAGTAACCATGTAGTCATTGCTTTTCCAAGGCTTCCTCGAGGCTGCAGAACCTCCGCGTCAGGCCACGTCATTGAGGCTGCAGGATCTCCCTTCACAGCCCAGCACACCTCTCTGGAGTGTCCCCGGTTGGAGAGTCCAAATGCCTATCCAGCTTCCAGCTCCTGGCAAAAGTGGAGTTGTCAGCAAGAGAGACCAAGAGTAGAAGCCCAGAGCGGAGATGCCTGCGGATGTGAATTTTTTCCAGAAGCCTCAGGTCTTGGGTCCAGAGAAGCAGGATGGATCTTGTGAGGTAAGTAGGAGCAGCCCTGGGGACAGTTCTCCAGAACGTGAGGGAAGACATAGGATGCAGCAGGCTCTGGGCTCCCTGTTCCTGAGTCAGTCTTGATTTTCCTGCCAAGCAAGGACCACAGAAGCTGTTTCCACATTCACAGGCTGTGTTCTAAAGGAAACCATGAAACTGGCTCATAAAAAAGGATAGTAGAGTGTTGGCCTTGGGTCAAAAAAGAAAAAACTGTGATCTGTGGTCTGATCAGAAAAGCCAGTCACAGGACGGAAAAGCTGACTCTTTCCTGCTAAGCAATGGTTCCGCTCCTTCATCCACCATTGGGTCTTTGAAGAATTTCAAGTGGTCCCCACCAGATTCCTTGCTTGGTCTATGGGGATTGGCTCATTTCTCCTCTGTTCTCATAAGGTGCAGAAAAAACCCCTTCCTTTATAGTTTAAATAGTCACAGAGAGGCAGAACGAGAACAGGCTTTTCAGAACCATGCGGTTTTTCCTGTTTAAAAACGTGAATAAAAAATGCTGGAAAATAGTGTTTCCAGATTGCCCACAGACAGAAATAGACAGGATTTGGTAACAAGAAATCAGAAGATGCTGTTTCAGTAACCTGTTAAAATCATCTCAACTTGCTGGAAACATTTGATAGTAGAAAGTGTGAAAAGAAGGGAACATTAACACAATAAATTGCACATATAAATCATTTTCAAAACTGTAAATACCCCAAATATTTAACATTTAAAAGTCACTCTTAAAAGAAAATTTGAAACATACAAGTTTAGGCAGGGTACAGTGGCTCATGCCTGTAATCCCAGCACTTTGGGAGGCCAAGACAGGCAGATCACTTGAGCCCAGGAATTCGAGATCAGCCTGGGCAACATGGCGAGACTCTTGTCTCTACAAAAATACAAAAACTGGCCAGGTGTGGTGGCATGCACCTGTAGTCCCAGCTACGCAGAAGCCTGACATGGGAGGATCACCTGAGCATGGGGAGGTTGAGGCTACAGTGAGCTGTGATGGTGACACTACATTCCAGCCTGGGCAACAGAGTGAGACCCTGTCTCAAAACAAGTTTAAAACATGAAATTGTCTAAGTCTTTGTGACAGCAATGCAAATGTACATTTATTTGCATTGATGTTGGTCAATCTGCATGTACAGAACATCAAGTTTAGTGTTTTAGGACTAGTGTTGTTCAATATAAGATTTTTTCCTTCTTTTAACAATGAAAATTTTTTTTCCTGCTTCACCTGCCAGTTTGTCATTTGAGTCAATACTGCTGTCACTAATTCAGATTTTCCATCAGTATCTGAATTCATGTCACAATCTATCCCAGTTCCAGTCACATTGCCTTCTCTTTGTGGTGCATATTTCCCGCTGCTCTGGACAACACTGTCTATTTTTGTTATTTTTATCTTTTCTAATTTGATGGGGGAAAAAGATAGTATAGTGTTTTAATCTGCATTACTTTGTTAAACAACAGGATTTTTTTTCATCATTTTATTGGTCAATTATTTGTCTTTAGTGAGTTACTTTTTCTTATCTTTTGATTTATATTTTGGTTTGGTTTAGCCTCTGGATTTTTAAAGAGTTCTCATATAGTAATAACCTAAGGTCCTTGCTGCATATGTTTGTAAATACTTTTGTAACTTTTTCCTTTGAAAAGTTTTAGTTTTATTTGAAATAGAAAAGAGGACCAGGTGGTTTTGTGAAGCCTGTCATCTTTTGAAAGAGCCGTCACTTGCTATATTTTTATACAGGTTCCACCTCCTCCCAGGCATTCGCTTTGTACATTTTTAGCTAATTCTTTTGGCAATTACCTCCTAATCTTTTAGTGACATGCTTATATTGCTCCTTCTTGGATTGTTAATTAACATGTTAATTAATTAACAAACATGTCATTAAAAGGTTTGCTTTTACCCACTTCCTCACACTTTCACCCCGAGGTGTGTGTAGTGATGCACACCTTTAATCCCAGCTACTCGGGAGGCTAAGGCAGGAGAATGACTTGAACCCAGGAGGCAGAGGCTGCAGTGAGCCAAGATCGTGCCACTGCAGTCCAGCACTCTAGCACTCCAGCCTGGGCAACAGAGCAAGACTCCATCTCAAAAAAAAAAAAAAAGAAATTAGCTGGATATGGTAGTGTACACCTGTGGTCCCAACTCCCTGGGAGGCTGAGGCAGGAGGTTCGCTTGAGTCTGAGAGGCAGAGGTTGCAGTGAGCCGTGCTCATGCCACTGCAATCCAGCTTGAGCAACAGAGTGAGATTCTGTCTCAAAAAAAAATTTTTTTTGAGTAAAAGTGTTTTTTAGCCCAATAGAAAAGTGAAGAAGAGAGTTGCTTGAGTAGGCTGGTAAACATGGAAAGATGCTCAGCTTCATTAGTCATCTGGGAAATGCCAGTGTAACTACCATGTCCCCACCAAAATGCATACAGTTACCAACACTGATAGTACCAAATGTAGGTGAGAATACAGAGCAACCAGAAGGATTCCATGTGCTGCTGGTGAGCATGTACATTAGTACAGCCAATTTGGAAAATGATTTTCAATCTTCTACTAAAGATGAACATGTTTTTGCTGTGACCCAGAATTCCACCCCTGGGTATATGCCCAACATCTGTTCTGAACTGGTATTTAAATCTAGATCTGTGCTATCCAGTATGGTGGCCACTCACCACATGTAGCTATTGACCCCTTGAACGTGGCTGGTTCACATTGAGATGTGCTTCAAATATAAAATATATGCTGACTTTTGAAAACTTCATATAAAAACAGAATGTAAAGCATCTCATCTTGATGATTTTTAAAATACTGGTTACATACAGAAATGATGTTTTGAATATAATGGATTAAGTAAAAACATCATTAAATTGATTTTATCTGTATCTTTTTAACATGGCTACTAGGAAATTTTAAGTTATATGCATGACTCACATTCATGGCTCATGCTTTATTTCCATTGGATGGATCTACTCTACAGGCTTGATCATACTCCACTTGAATTTTTTTGTTTTGGGAAATAATAGTTTGCACACCGCTTATGTGCTGTTACATCATATTGGGCACACTTTAATATCTGGTTATCTCTCTCCTTATGATGATAAAACTGATTATTGGGTTCAGATGTTGTCAGCCTACTCCATTATAAAGGCCGCATCAGTCTTTCATAAGCTTTTAGCAGTCACTGGTGATCAGTAAAAGTGATATTTTTGTTCTGTCCTTCAGGCTGCCTTTATCATCTGCAGTACTTCTGTAATAAAGATCTTTCCATGTCAGCCCTTTCATTAACCTAATATTGGTTCTTATAGGAAAGATTGTTTTGTTGAAACATTATATGGTCATATTTCTTCCCTGCATTTAAAATCCTGAAACAGCAATACATTTGTTAAAATAAATAATCTGACTGGGCATGGTGGCTCACGCCTGTAATCCCAGCACTTTGGGAGGCTAAGGCAGGTAGATCACGAGGTCAAAAGATTAAGACCATCCTGGCCAACATGGTGAAACCCCGTCTCTACTAAAAATATTAAAAAATTAGCTGGGTGTGGTGGCACATGCCTGTAGTACCAGTTACTCGGGAGGCTGAGGTTGGAGAACCACTTGAACCTGGGAGCGGAGGTTGCAGCGAACTGAGATCATGCCACTGCACTCCAGCCTGGTGACAGAGCGAGATTCCATCTCAAAAAAAAAAAAATAATAATAATAATCCATACCCATTATATATTCAGACACCAGCCTACTTCCTTGGAGCTTGGATGGTAACCACCTTCCAAACATGAAATAGTTACCTCTTATCTTACACAGAGCTGTCTGCTTCTCCCTGAATTCACACTGTTTTCCTACCTCTTTTCTTCACACATCCTGCATCAAACTTCTCACTTCCAGTGTAAGCTTCACCAACTCTAAGTAGCATTACCTTCTATTCCTAGATACAATTTCTTTTCCCTAATTTGCCCCTCCCCAACAGTGCCTTCTGCATATATTTCTACCATGTTCCCTTTTTAACCCCATAGTTGAGCTTGTGTATTTACATGTCTTCCAAATCTCTGAGTTGCTGCGAGTAGGAGCTTACATAATTCTAGTTGAGCTCAAGGACCCAGCTCAAGTACAGCCTCACATGTAGTTGCTTAATCAATATCATGATGGTTATTCCTAAATTAGCTAGAGGATTTAGAGAGAACCTATTTCTGGCCTCATTTTTGAAAAAAAAAAATGATGAATGAATGTAGGTGTACAGTGGATGGAGGATATTTCTCTAATTTTTTAAATCCCTAAAAATGTGAAATAGGCGTTTGGTGGGAAGCCTCTGTGATGCATCATGGTGAACATCATTAAAAGCATGTTCCTCCTTTATGTACCATCCCCACTCACCAATGATGACCTAATTCACAGTGAGCTGGGGTACATTGTTACAGGTATCAGTGTCGTTTGAGGATGTGACCATGGACTTCAGCAGAGAGGAGTGGCAACAGTTGGATCCTGCCCAGAAACACCTGTACCAGGACGTGATGCTGGAGCTTTATAGCCACCTTTTCTCAGTGGGTGAGCACAACTGACCTGGGAATCTCGGCTGGATCCTGTTGAGATTTCCTTCCTTCTAGTTGCAGAACGCAGTGAGATATCAAAGTATGTCATGACTTTTTCCTTGGCTTGTCCTGGATTGTTTGCTTCTTTTGGGCACTTTTTAGTATTATTTTGTGCCCCGTGGAATATGGTGACTTTTCTAATGAGCCAATGTAAAGCTTCATTGAATGGCCTCTAAAACTGAAGAAGCTATACTTAAATCCAGTATCCTTTTGAATTAACAGGTTATCAGATTCCCAACCCAGATGTCATCTTCAGACGGCTAAAAGAAAAGGAGCCTTGTATGGAAGAAGCTGAACTCTCACATCAGAGGTGTCAAGGTGAGTAACTTGTACCCAGGCAAATGTAGGTATCTTTACAGGAAACCATGACCAATCTACCATACTTTTCCATTCCATCCATTCCACAAGTGGTGGCCCATAGGTTGCCTCCTACTCCCAGTTTCTACATCAAACACTGTAAATGTTCTATAAATTGTAAATGTCCTATAGCAGGTGCCTTAAGAATTTCCTAGAGGTGAATACTCAGGAATGGGATTGCTGGTCATGGAGATAAGTACACTTGATTAAGTCAACTATATTGCTCTTCTGATGGGCTGCACCAGTTTACAGTCCCATGTACTATGCACAAGGACTTGCATTTGCACATCTTGCTTGCTAACACTTGGCATTAACAAAATTGGTGAATTTATAGCCCTACTGATGGGTGAAAGGGCTGTTTCATTTTTTGTTATTTTTCTAATAACTGAATGGTGGGAGCCTCATCATATCTGTTAGCTGATTTAAGACACATTTAAGATACAGCATTAGGATTTTTTATATTTATATCTTATAAACCATACATTTTATACATTTAAGATAGAGCATTAGGATTTTTATATTTATATTTTATGTTTTATATTTAGGATACAGAAATTACTAATTTTCTGAAAATAAGCAGAAAAGAATATTTCACACTATTTTTAAAGGATGCTTTAAATATCTGCTAAGTTCAAAAGAACAGAGATTGTATTTGGAGAAGACAATGGCATTAAATGTTAAAAGCATTAACCTTTGTGCATCAATCGTGTCTATTTCATGGAAGACTACTCAAAAAGTAAGTGTATAAAAATGGGAAACATGGATAGCAAATGCTTGTGAAGTTCCAAAAAAAATGATGTCAACCTACAGGTGGAGTGACATTGGGAATTTTAAGGACACAGTACCTATAACTGATCCACGAAGCCATTTTGAATTGAAACAAAGAAGCAGATGAAGCAAGCTTAATGGGAATAGAGGACATGAGAGTGTGCTTGGATTTGAGAATAAACTGGACCTTTTTTTTGCAATCAGCATTGGTAGGCTGTGTTGAAGAGTTACGGAAAAGATTTTCATTACAGTTCTGATAGTTTACACTGAACATTTTGGGCAGTAATTTAAGTGTTATCAGGTTCAGCAAGATTTTTATGACCTGAATGAAGTGAGAAGTTAAAAATGTTTCAAATCTCTGCTTGGGGACACAGTGGAAGACTGCCGGAATAAATGACTACTCTTATGTGGGTAAAATTGCTATTTAACAGTGAAAAATGAAATAGAAAATAACCTGTTTTAATAAGTGGGAAAGGACGTGAATAGACATTTTTTCAAAGATGATATACAAGTGGCCAATAATAGGAAAAAAGGCTCAACATCACTAATTATGTGGGAGATGCAAATCAAAGTCACTGTGTGATATCCCTTTACAATCATTAGAATGACTACTATTAAAAAAACAGAATAACAAGTATTGGCAAGGATATAGAGATACTGGAATCCTTGTGTATTGCTAGTGGGAATGTAAAATGGTGTAATCCTATAGAAAATAGTATGGTGATTCCTCAGAAATTAAACATATAATTACTATATGATCCAGCAACTCCACTTCTGGTTAGATACACAAAAGAATTGAAAGCAAGGACCCAAACAGCTGTTTGTACACTCTTGTTCATAGCAGCACTATTCACAGTATCCAGAAAGTAGAACTGTCAATTGACCAATGAATTGGTAAACAAAATATGGTCTATACATACAATGAAATATTATTCAGCCTTAAAAAGGAAGGGAATTATGAAACACGCAGCGTGGATGAATCTTATCATCATGCTAAGTGAAATAAGCTAGACACAAAAAATCCAAATGTATCATTCTACTTATATGAGGTAACTTGAGCAGTCAATTCATAGAGACAGAATAAGACTGTGGCTGCCCAAGGATGAGGGACAGGGTTCCCCCTGTGAAGTAGGCGTCTATTTCATCTTCTCTTTCTCCTCTTGTTTAATCGGTATGGCATTTCAGTTTTGCAAGATGTAAAAGTTTTGGAGATCTGTTGCACAATAGGGTGAATAGAGGCAGCACTACTGTACTGTACAATACAAAATGGGTAAGATGGTCCATTTAATATTACACAGTTTTTGTTACAATAAGAAGTTAACAGTAAAGATTAAAATTGTCCTATTTTTTTCAAAGAATGAAAGATGATTGAGTTTTCTGAGAGGATAAGAGTCTGGGATACAGCTTAAGTGACTGAAAGAAAAAAGAAACTACATGTGATGTCATACATAGTTATTAAAATCTGGTAGAAAAAGTAATAGTAAAATTTAGTAACTATTATTTTTATTGAGAACCTGGTGTGTTTTGTGCACTATACTAATAAAATGCACAAGATGATCAGAGACTCCTATTCTTGGGGAAAAAAAAAAAACTAAAAAAGTCATATTTGATAGCATAAAGCCAAAAGTTCTAACAAAGAACAATTAATTTCTATGGAAGAAGGGTGAAACAAATTCCGAGAACAGCTTGCTTGTCCAATTTTTCAGAGTATCTTTCTGGGGATATAGGTGTATTCCTAAGTTCAAGAAAAAAAAATTTTTAACTTCATGGAGAGTTGGGGCATAACCATTCTTTCACTGGTTGGCCATGTCAAGATAGGTGAAGCTTTAATAGTTTTCAGGAGGATATACTGGGCCGATGGGCTTGGCATTGTTTCTTACAAGTAAGATAAAACAGGGAGATTGGTGAGAATTTATCTCTGCAAGTTAATGAAGACCTACACACTGAGTCCCATCCTTCCAGCCTTGGCTGTCCAGGGATGGTGCCCTGCAACATTCTTGTCTGTTTTATCCCCTACTTATTCTACTAGATCTGGGTGTCTTAGACTGCTTGCGTAAGTGGCCCCAGGTTGTTCAAATCTAATCCCCACAGATTAGCAAAGTGATCTTGGCCAGTTACGTAATCACTATATGCTTCTTTTTCTTTGTAAAACAGGAACACACATCATTGCTACCTCCTGAGGTCATTATGCAGATTAAATGAGTATGTGTATGCCATGTAGCCATTTGCCTGGCACATGCTAAGTGTTATGTAGATAAGTGCTCAGCATAAAATAAGGGCTCTATGTTTCTGCTCATTGTCAACATCATTAGCACCATTATTACATGACTCAGCAATTTCCTTGTGTTCAGTGTCAATCAACTTATACAATATCTCCTCTTTCCTGTTCATTGCATCTATTTCATCTTCTCTTTCTCCTTTCAGAAGGGGAGTTTGGGCTCAAAATACCACAACAGATTTCTAAGAAAGCATCATTTCAAAAGGATATAGTAGGTGAGTCCACAACAAATGGTTCATGGTGTTCCATTTTAGAAGAACTGAGGCTGGGTGCTGACCGTACAAAGAGAGATGAGCAAAATCAAATTCAACCCATGAGTCACAGTGCTTTCTTCTACAAGAAAACATTTAACACAGAAAGCAATTTTGAGTATAAGGACCGAGGGAAAATGATTCACATGAAGCCCCACCTTGTTTCTTCTCAAGAACAACCTCAGAAATGTTGCTTATTTACAAAAAGTTTGAAGCTGAACCTAGAAGCGAATGGTCAGAATGAAAACAATGACACAAAACAGCTTGATGACGTTGTTGGATCTGGTCAGCTATTCAGCCACAGGTCTTCCGATGCTTGCAATGCAGAAGAGACATTTTGCAAAGGTAATCAGTGCAGAAAAATCTGTGGCTATAAACAGTCAGTCATGCAACATCAAATTCATACTCGGAAGAAACCAGATGGATGTTCTGAATGTGGGAAGAACTTTACCCAGAAGTCACACCTCTTTGCCCAGCAGAGAATTCATAGTGTAGGAAACTTCCATGAATGTGGCAAACGTGGAAAAGCCTTCACCCCACAAGTAAAACTCAGTGTATATCTGACAGATCATACAGGTGATATACCCTATATATGCAAAGAATGTGGGAAGGTCTTTATTCAGAGATCGGAATTGGTTACACACCAGAAAACTCACACTAGAAAGAAGCCCTATAAATGCCATGACTGTGGAAAAGCCTTTTTCCAGATGTTATCTCTCTTCAGACATCAGAGAACTCACAGTAGAGAAAAACTCTATGAATGCAGTGAATGTGGCAAAGGCTTCTCCCAAAACTCAACCCTCATTATACATCAGAAAATTCATACTGGTGAGAGACAGTATGCATGTGGTGACTGTGGGAAAGCCTTTACCCAGAAGTCAACACTCAGTTTGCACCAGAGAATCCACTCAGGGCAGAAGTCCTATGTGTGTATTGAATGCGGGCAGGCCTTCATCCAGAAGGCACACCTGATTGTCCATCAAAGAAGCCACACAGGAGAAAAAACTTATCAGTGCCACAACTGTGGGAAATCCTTCATTTCCAAGTCACAGCTTGATATACATCATCGAATTCATACAGGGGAGAAACCTTATGAATGCAGTGACTGTGGAAAAACCTTCACCCAAAAGTCACACCTGAATATACACCAGAAAATTCATACTGGAGAAAGACACCATGTATGTGGCGAATGTGGGAAAGCCTTCAACCAGAAGTCAATACTCAGCATGCATCAGAGGATTCACACTGGAGAGAAGCCTTACAAATGCAGCGAATGTGGGAAAGCCTTCACTTCCAAGTCTCAATTCAAAGAGCATCAGCGAATCCACACAGGAGAGAAACCCTATGTGTGCACTGAATGTGGGAAGGCCTTCAATGGCAGGTCAAATTTCCATAAACATCAAATAACTCACACTAGAGAGAGATCTTTTGTCTGCTATAAATGTGGGAAGGCTGTTCTCCAGAAATCAGAGTTGATTACCCATCAAAGAACTCACATTGGAGAGAAAACTTATGAATGCCTTGACTGTGGGAAATCGTTCAGTAAGAAACCACAACTCAAGGTGCATCAGCGAATTCACACAGGAGAAAGACCTTACGTGTGTTCTGAATGCAGAAAGGCCTTCAACAACAGGTCAAATTTCAATAAACACCAAACAACTCATACCAGAGACAAATCTTACAAATGCAGTTATTCTGTGAAAGGCTTTACCAAGAAATGAATTCCTAGTTCATCGGCATATTCATAAATGAAATATACTGCCTGAGTTCCTTGAAGAAGAGAAAATCTCAGAATCAGGTCTAATTGTATGTTATTGAATTCATCTTCAGAAAAATTCTAGGAATGCACTGCATATGTAAACACATGACAAAGTCACACTTTATTTTACGTGAGAGAAATTACTGAAAAAATAAGCAGAAATGTCCTTCTTAGTACTGACCTCATTAAGGATTATAAATTCTCCTCCTGAGAAGAAACCCGGACTAATGCATTGAGAAAAGCCTTTCTGGAAAGAATGGTACAAGCAGGTTGTTAACAGATTACTTATAGTAAAGTTTGTGGGAAATTATATTAATGATAACCCTGTTTATTGTGGGATATCAATATTTCTAAAGTGCCAACAGAGTAATAACAGGACAATATTATGTGTGTGTGTGCCTTATGTATATAAGCGTATACATCATATACAGGTTGAGTACCCCTTCTCTAAAATGCCTGGGATCAGAAGCATTTTAGATTTCAGATACTTACAGATTTTGGAATATTTCCATTATATTTATTGGTTGAGCATCCCTAATCCAAATATCCAAGATGAAATTCTCCAATTAGCATTTCCTTTGAATGTCATGTGAGAGCTCAAAAAGTCTCAGATTTTGGGTTTTCAGATTAGGGATACCCAACTTGTATGCATGTATACTTATGTATCTGTGTGTGTATATATGCATATGCAGACATATGTATATGGTCAGGTCAGCATATCTGTATATATGCATATGTATATATGTATGCCCTCAGTGCAGCAGGGTTTGCTGCAGAATTCACTGCATAGCAGGTGTAGGTAGATTACAGTTATTTTTTAAAAGAATCTAATTGTTTTTATAAAAAAATTATTCCCTACTGAATATCTATATCGTGAGAATGTATCAATAATGATTAACTCCTTTATTATACATACATATGAAAGCACATTTTTTGGTAAATGCATAAATGAGATTCTATAATGTTTACCGATCTTTATATTATAGCTTTTCTTTTAGGATTAGCTCAGCTTGGCCCTCCCTTTCCATCTCCATCATCTATAGTGAGCCTCTCCATAAATAACCAGTGCCAACCATTAGTCTGTTTCAAGTCTCTGCATAATCGGTGCCAGCCATTAGTCTGGTTCATATTTTTACACAGGCCCCTAAACATACACACCAGTAGTCAACAAACTGTGGCCATTAGCCAAATATGGCCTACCAACTGTTGTTTTTTTTTAATAAAATTTTACTGGAATACAGCCATGTTCATTTGGACATGTATTCTCTGGGCTGCTTTCTGCTCCACTGGCAGAACTGAGTAGTTCTGGTAGAGATCAGATGATCCCCAAGATTTACTCTCTGCCTCTTTACAGAAAATGTTTGCCAACACTTGATACAAACACACACACATACACATATATTACTATGCTCATAATCATGTACCTGTGGAAGCACTCTTTCCTTGATTCATAAAACTCAAATCTTTTATATGTGTGTGCATGGTTTTTTCATTCTGTAATCTATGGTGGATTGCAGGCACACATATTCCAAGAGGTTGACCTGCCATAATTTATTTAGCCATTCCCAGTTTTGATTACTTATTTCCCCACACATACATACTTTTTTTTGCTTAAAAAAAAAAAAAAGAAAAAAAGGGGAGAGGGGACTGTTACAAATACTTCTGAGAAGCAGACCAGCATAATCTTTTAGGGGCACAGGCTCAGGAGCCAGGCTTCTGCATTTATTCCTGGCTCCACTCTCTACCCTCTGCATCTGCTCAGCAAGTTATTTGGTCTCATCTACAAAAGGTTTCTCGTCTACAAGAGGGAGATTATGATAGTACCCAACCCCCATGCATTTGATGTGAGAAGTGGGTCTGTGTTAAGCCCTTGGAACTGCACGGGCAGATCAAGTGCTGATGAATTTTAGTGGGAACTTGTATCCCTGAGACTGCCTGGGTTCCCTTGTGCTGGGTGTGGGTCTGCGGTGGGAGATTCCAGACAGCTGGAAGTCCTTTCCAGAAGGGGGAGAGTGTTAGAGATGGGCACCTATAGCTTTAGTCTCCATATCCCTTCAAGATTGACAGGGGCCCGCACAGCTAGTCAGGAACAGGCACAGGCCTGAGCCTATGCTGGGCTCTGGAGAGCAAATCTGTTCTGTGTCTAACTGACCTCTCCCTGTCCAGGGGTGTAGTATCAGTCACCATGTCCCACCTCCTGAGAAAAGTGGAAGAGTCTCACCTGGGGAGTCCAGGCACAAGGGCTGGCCGGCCATAGACGTGACTGGTGTGGGGTGGAAAGGCCTCAGAGGCCTCTCCATGGTGGTGATGGGTATTAACTTGGTGTGGGGGTAAACAGTGTACACCTGGGTCCTGGGAATGGCACCCTATTCAGTTTCAGGGAAGGCAGCAGGGGCCCAGGACAGGTGTTGTAAAAACTTGAGCCTACAGTGTAGATACACTGGTTAGAGGTTCCAAAGACTCCCCAGGAGGTGCCTCCCTTCTCAGATATGGGCTTCCCCTATTCCTAAGCATCACCTGGGGACCCCACTCTGAGAGCCCCTCCAGCATATGGTACCGTCAGAAGAGAAGGTGGGGCCGGGAGAGGAGCATCCTGCTTAGTTATACCCTTCCAGGGACACGGGAGGGCATGGAGGTCAAACATCTGTCTCTGACAGGGTCCCCATACCATAGGCCAGCCCTCCAGTCCAGGGCAGCCCGTGTCCCCTGCAGTCCAGGGTGGCCCATACCTGCCTCATCATGTCAGGACCTGCAGCCCCTTCTGCTGGGCTCCTTGGAGCAGGGCCTCCCACCTAGCAGCAATGTTGTTGTCATCATCATCCCAGCCCCAGTACCTATTGGAAAATCCATTCATCTTCAGATAGTGAATAGGGCGCAGGGCAAACACCCCTCCAAGGTGGACTGGGTGGGGAAGACTACAGAGGCAGAAAGTCAGAAGCACAGCTTTCCTTGTAGGGGAGGGTCCCGACTTTTCCTGGCCAAGTTCTACAAGGTCTGTTTCTAGATGGCCCTTTTCCACTTACCCTGTGATGACCTCTCCCCTGACCCCTGTGATAGTCCCATCTTGACCCTGGGATGTCCCCTTTTCTGATCCCAAGGTAACCCTTCCACTGACCCTTGGGATGGCCCTCACCTGACTCTTAGGACATCCCCTCTTCTAAGTCATCTGGCAGGGCCATCTTGTGACTGTGTTGATGGCCCCTCTTCCCCAGAACCCCAGAATAGCTCCTTCCTCACCCCCAGTCAGACCTCGCCCATGTTCCCCTCCTCTGAACTCCAAAACAACCTCTCAGTTCACCACTTTATTAAGTACATCTTCTGACTCTTCTGTCAATAACCACCCCCATCCCCACTTGACACACATGTCTCAAAGGAATTTTCTTCACCATCTATAAGGGTATCTCCATGTCCCATCACCCACTCCCTCCCTACCTCAGCCCTAGGGACCAAGGAATGGACCCTTGACTTTAACCTCACTGTACTGATAGGTACGGTGAGATGCAAGGAAAGGCAAGGCCTGGCCAACAGTCCCCCACAGGAGGTCCCCTCCCTCCACCTAATTGTAGTTGAACTTGTCAATGGCCACAGACACATGGGCAGGGAAGATGTCACAGGTGTAGAGGTTGTGGTCCTCTTCTGGGAGTAGTTTTACATCATGGAAGAAGACACAGTCCCAGTCCTCCTCCTGCATAGCCTCCCAGAACCCCATGATGCATAGCCTGTCCTGGTCAAAGGCAGTGTTTTTTACCTGGGGTGGACACATGCTCAGAGCTGTCTTCACCATCAGGCAGCAGTGTTCCCCCACCTACTAGGCCAATCTTCTTTCGCCTTCTCAAGTGCCATTCCCCCACCTTGAATACCTTCTCTTTCCCACTGTGTAGTTGGAAAACCCAGACTTTTCAAGGACGATGCGATGCAATGCAAAGGTTACTCCCCTGAAAAACTTCTCTTGTATTTCCTTCCCCCATCCAAGTCAAAGTCAGTAACTTCAGCATCTCGGCTTCCCTTCTCTGGCCATCTGCAGTGTTCTCAAAGATCATCACCTTTGAGGGGCCATCGAAGAGAGGCAGAGGTTAGGGATGATAAGGGATCACCTCTGTTTCTGTTTCGGCTCCTACTAGATAAAGACTGGCTCAGAAGCCCAGGAATCCCCATGGGGTTTGCATCTTCTCCGCCCCTTCCTCTATCATCATTATTTTTTCCACCATCATCACTATCCATCATTATAATCAACACTGCCATCATTATAATCAACATTGCCATCATTATCACATCACTGCCTTGATCACCTTCAACACTGTCAACACAATCACCTCACCTCCACTATCTTTATCACCATCATTACCATTACTTTAATCATTATCATCACCACCTTCATTAACATCACTATATCATTACTAACATCACCACCACCACTACCACCTTGAGTATCACCATCAACATGACTACCGTCATCACCACGTCAGCAGCAGTAGCACTACCACCATCATTCTCAGAATCATCACCATTCATAATCACCATAATTGCAATCATTTATTGAGCAAGGATATGTGCTAGGCATTGGCCTGTCTTACATTATTGATTAATATAAGGCATTCCATTAGGTATGACTCCTTCCCATAATGTAACAATGGAAGTGTTATTATCATCTCTATGGTGAATGAAAACTGGCACAGAGCATAAGTTCTCCTAGTTCATACAGCTATACTGAATAACAGCATGCTGAATGACTGAATGAATGAATGATTCCACATTCAGACAACACAGCTAGTAATAGGCAAGGCCAGGATTTAAACAATCCTATAACTGACCCCAAATCCAGTACTTTAATTTGCCTCTTAGGATTTACCGTAAAATCTGGGCAGTCCTGGTCTCAAGGAGCCCCACACTCAGCAGGACTGAGCCTTTGCCTCAGACAGCCTTTTAAGCCAATCTCAGAGTTGGAAAGTCTAGACCAAACCTACAGCCCTTGGCTCCAACATCCTCTAATTCAAGTTCTTCCTGGCTTACAAACTAAGCCCCTCAGAAAATCTCTAACCCAGACCACTATCACCTTAGAGAGTCCCAACTTCTAAGGTCAGGTGCACTGGCTCACGCCTGTAATCCCAGCACTTTGGGAGGCCAAGGCAGGTGGATCATGAGGTCAGGAGTTCGAGACCAGCCTGGCCAATATAGTGAAACTCCCGCTCTCTGCTAAAAATACAAAAATTAGTTGGGTGTGGTGGCATGCACCTGTAGCCCCAGCTACTTGGGAGGCTGAGGCAGAAGAATCGTTTGAACCCAGGAGGCAGAAGTTGCAGTGAGCCGAGATCTTGCCACTGCCCTCCAGCCTGGGTGACTGAGCAAGACTCTGTCTGAAAAAAAAAAGTGCCAACTTCAGCCCTGCCATGCTGGGACCCTTCTGTCCTCCTACCTCTGCCCCTCCCAGTCCTGCCTTGCCCAGTTCACCACCTAGATGGTGTAGTACAGTTGCTGGCTCTGCAGGAAGGTGTGCAGGTGGAAGAGCAGGTACTTCAGATGCTGGGCTTGCCCACAGTAGGGCACCACTACCGCTGTGTGATGCTGTGCCCAGCAGTCAGGTGGCTGGTATTGGCCTCCCAGCTTCACCAGTGGGTTCTTCTCTACCACCTTTTCCATTGTCAGGTTCTCTGGGATGATCACTTTCAAGAGGCCGTCTGAAAGTGCAGAGGCCTAGAGTGGTCAGACATCTGCCTACCCCACAACTCAGTGGTAACGGGTTGAATATTGTCCCCCCAAAATTCATGTCTACTTTAGAATGTGGCCTTATATTCGGAAATAGGATCTTTGCAGATGTAATTTGTCTTCCCTGGGAGACCACATCACTCCTACCCTCCCCAGCTGGGAACCACTGACTAACACTCTCTTTAGGATGTCTGAGGTTTTGAAACTCTTACCCTTGCTTGCTTTCAAAGTAAAAATTAGGCCTGGCTCAGTAAAGGAAGCCACCCTTGATTATGAGTGTTAAATGAGATGAAAATAATAAGTCCTTATTGTTTAGTAGAGTACTGTTGTAAACACTTTCCACTAATCTTCAAACTTTGAGGCAGATACTATTATTATCTCCATTTTACAGACGAAGAACCTGAGACGGTGGGTGGAAAGTGCAGGGCACAGCCTCTGGCACAAGCTAATGGCTTAATCGCCGTTGTTTTAACACGTCCTGGCTTGCAGCACTTGTAACCTCTGGGCTCCTGCAGCCCTTAACATCTGATACCTTCACATTAAGATTTATCATCCTTATCTCTGGACCAGGCTGGATACACCTGTGTCCCGGTGCATCAGGCCAGTCGGTCAAAGGGCCTGGCACACAGGTAAAGGATTAACAAATGAGTGAGTTCCAATTACCAAAGTTCAACTCTTGAGGTGGTCACAAAACGCCCGAGGCGTGTCTCCCATCACCCTTCATTCTCAATCTTCCTTATCAAGGGCCTCTCAGGAGTAGAGGCAAGATTTCAGACTACAGAGAAGGAAGCAGTTTCGGGAAGGGGGGCGTTGGACGGAGGTTCAAGGCTTGGATATGGGGAGCAAATGGAGAGACTGCTCCGTTCTTGATTTTGGGAGCTTGCCTCACGGGTCTTACCTGCCCTCCATCCTGGCCTCCACCTGGCAGGGGGGGGGGTGTCAGACTGACGATTGTGCATAACTGTCCACGTCCCGATAATTGGGCACACGTGTTTATCCGAAACCGCTACTTTTCAGCTCCGTGTATGCACAAAGAACCCTCCCCCACCCCGCCTCGCACGGCCTTGACCCTCGGCCTGGGCATGCGTCTTCTCCCACGGCTGCAGGGCGCGCGCAAAAGCCCTCTCTGCATCCGCGAGACGCGGCCCAATCCTAGGAATGCGCTTAGCGCAGATCTTCCCTTTTCACACTAATCCCTTTCTCCGCCCCCTTAAAACTCTTGCCATATTCCCACAACAGCAGAAAATCTTAAAAAAATAAAAAATAAAAACAGTCTATCCCATCTTTACACTGAGAGCAGCGAACCACCACAGGCAAAGAACTCCCGCGCCACGCTGGTGCCGGCGCAGACGGGAAGCGGGCTGGACCGGCCTAGTGCACTCCCTCCTGGAGGCAGTGTCCCCACCGCTAGGAGCAGCCTGCGCACAGCTGCCCCTGGTCTATTCCACGCAGGGGTGCTATCCAGGAAACTCCTCAAAGGCAGTGACGCTGCAATCGGAATCCACATGTAACCCGCCTCCTCTGACCCCTCCCGCAATGCCCACCTCGTAGTGTGCCTCTTGCCACGCTGCACGCGCCGCCTTCCGCCGCCCGCGCTCGGGCCAAGCGATGTGCGTTGCCTGCTTCTGCGCCACCTTCAAGGCCGAGGTGCTGCACACGGTGCTCGCGGGCCGCCTGCTGCCGCCCGGCGCGGTGGTGGCCGTGGGCGCCTAGGGCGGCAAGGATTCAACGGTGCTGGCACACGTGCTGCGCGCGCTGGTGCTGCGCCTGGGCATCTCACTGCAGCTCCTGGCAGTCGACGAGGGCATCTGCGGCTACCGTGACGCGGCGCTGGCGGCCGTGCGTCGCCAGGCGGCGCGCTGGGAGCTGCCGTTCGCCATCTTGGCCTACGAAGATCTCTTCAGGGCCCTGACGATGGACGCCGTGGCCCGTAGCCAAGCGGGATCCGGCCCCAGCCGCTCCTGCTGCACCTTCCGTGGGGAGCTGCGGCACGGGGCGCTGGAATAAGGGGCGCGCCGCGCGGGAGCCACTAATATCGCGACCACTGAGAACAAGGGCGGCCGCAGATAGGTGCCGTGGAGGGAGTGGAGAGCATGCGCAGGCGAGGGGCGGGCCCTGAAAGGGGACTGGGGCGCATGCTCCAGAAGCGGGAGCCGAGACCCTGGGCGTGGCTTAGCGGAAGGATCCCAGACAGCAACTGGGGAAAATAAATGGGTATCCTCCCATGTGGGGCCGAAGCCCACTGAAGGCTCCTGTGGGTAGTACGTGTTCCTCCCTAGGATGGGGCAGGGCAGACTTTTGGCCTCTGGGTCTCTGCCATCATCTTAGTACACACATTGGTAAATAATAGGCTACCCTGTAGGAACTAAAGCTGGAGTACTCTGCTATTACTATTATTATTATTATTATTTTGAGTCGGAGTCTCACTCTGCCGCCCAGGCTGGAGTGCAGTGGCGCAATGGACTCACTGCAACCTCCGTCCCCCGGGTTCAAGCGATTCTCCTGCCTCAGTCTCCTGAGTAGCTGGGATTACAGGTGCCTGCCACCACGTCCGGCTAATTTTTGTATTTTCAGTAGAGGGAAATGACTTTCTTTGTATCTCCTTTCACAAAGAGAGAGATGTGAAGAGGCGTCTCCCATCATAAGCCATACAGTCCGAAACGCTACGGTCTCTCTTAACTCCTTTTCTTTATAGGTTTCTCTCTGATTAACTCTTATTTTCTCCCAGTGATTACTTCAATAAGTAATTATCGTCCATTGACTACCAGATCTAAGCAGTGTAGCCTAGAGCAAATTACCTAAGCTCCGTTTCATCCTTTGAAAAATGGGGGTGTTAATGACATCTGGGTCCTCAAGGTGGGATTTAGATGAGTTTTATATATACAGCACTTAGACTAGAGGCTGAAAAACAGTAAACATTATGTAAATGTTCCTGTTAGGATGATGCACAAGAGCCCAAGACAGGCTGAAATACAGACTCCAACCCATTCTTCACCTGGTTATTCACTGAGCCTTTGGGTCTCAGTTCACTCGGGAAAGATTTCCTTAATCCCCACCTTTTCCCCATCACTAGCACCCCGATAGAAAGTCACACATTCTGTGTAATTTTCCTTAGTAGCACTTGTGAGGTTATAATTACAGACTCAAGTATAAGATAAGATGTAGAATAAGGAGAGTTTCCATTTAAATTTTAAATGGTGTATTATGTATTCACTAACTTTCTTCCTGGTCTTTCTTAAATGCGGTGATCTGTATTCCCAGAGGCCCTTGTGTCAGCAGCTCTCTTGAGAATCATTAAATGGCCCTTTTTTCTCTTGTGTAGTCTGAAATACAGTTTTAACTGAGGCTGAACTGGTGTTTGCAGCGAAAACACTTTTGCTCCCTATGTGGAAGGACAGCTAGTGAAGGGCCTGGTATACAGTAGGTGGACGGCAAATGAGGGGGCGCTCAAGGAGCTTATCTGTGTCCCCTTCAAGTCTCCTTTCCATCTCCAGTCTCCATCTCCATCTGGCTGCTCTATGGTGCCCAGGAGTCTCCATGGCAGGCTTCCCCCCATCCTACCTCTTCCCCTCCCCCTGCCCCTCTCTTGGGTCCTGGAGCCCCTCTGTGCCCTGGGCTTCCATGGTCCGCGCTCCTCTCTCGGTCTCTCTCTGGGTCCTGGCGGTCCCACTGTGCCCTGGGTCTCCATGGGTCTCCCCTCCCAGTCTCCCTCTGGGTCCTCGTGGACCCTTGGTTCCCTGGGGGGGGGGCTCCCTGGCGAGCAGCGCCCTCCGCGTTCCACCTCACCCGCTCCCGTCTCTCCCCACCAGGTCACAACGCAGACGACATGGCGGAGACCGTGCTCATGA
>PVKP010030310.1:0-28053 GCA_004027715.1 Plecturocebus donacophilus
TTACCTACCTTCAATCTTTGAAGTTGCTGACCTTTGGATTTTTTTATTTTCTTTTAATAGTCTGGCCACTTTTCTGTAGGGCTGCTGCAGTTTGTTGGGATTCTGTTCCAGTTCCTATTCACCTCCGATTTTCCAGTACCAGAAGGTATCACCAGTGAAGACTGCAATACAGCAAAGGTGGCAACTTGCCCCCTTCCTCTGGGAACTCCGTCCAAGGCAGGTATGGACCTGCTGCCGGCACAAACACACCTGTAGGAGGCGGTGAAGGACCCCACTTGGGAGGTCTTAACCAGTCAAGGGGAATGGAATAGGAGACCTGCTTAAGGAAGCAGTCTGGCCATGCTTTTGCAGAGCAGCTGTGCTGTGCTGGGGTACTGCTTCTGCCCCTGGTTAGCTTAGGCTCTTCAAAAAAAACAAATACAACATATATTTTGTATAGTATATGTATTGTATACTGTATTCTTATAATCAAGCTACAAAAATGAAAATATGTTATTTAAAATCATAAGGAAGATAAAATATATTTACTGTTTATTAAGTGAAACTGGATCACCATAAAGGTCTTCATCTTTTTCGTCTTCACATTGAGTAGACTGCGGAGAAAGAAGAAAGAATTGAACTTGCTGTCTCAGGGATGGCAGAGGCAGAAGAAAATCTAAAGAGGCTGGAAAATCTAAGTCACCCAAACAGCAAAATGGCAGCCCACCCCTCCCACCAAGAATTCTGTCCCAGGGAGAATTCAAATCTCTATCTGCTGGAGAACACCAGCAGGGGTAGCCAGAGGCCCAGCTGGGAGGTCCCTCCCAGTGAGGAGGAATGGATCAGGAACCAGCTTAATGAAGGAGTCTGGCTATATTTTGGTAGAGCAGCTGTGCTGTGCTGGGCATCCTGTATGCCCCCAGTCAGTCTGGACTCTCCAAAGCCCTCAGGCTGGAACAACTGAGTCATCCAAACAGCAAAAATGACAGCCCACCCTTCCCTGCAGGAACTCCATTCCAGGTAGGGACAACACTGTTCCTGGTGGTTGGCTGGAATTCCAAGCCAGTGGGTCTTACCCTGTGAGGCACCAGGGAAGTGGGGCCCACAGACCACTGCTTCTTGGCCCCCTGGATTCAGCCCCCTTCCTAGGAGTATGTACAGAGGTCCAACCAGTCATGTTTGCTGAGAAGCCCGGAGCCAGAGTACATAAAGCTCCTAAGCCTCCACATGTGCCTGAGCAGCTGCTCTGCTGAAACTCCATGCAGCTTCTGTGTCAGACTGAAGGCCCTAGTAGAGTGGGTTCATGAGGGGATCTCCTGATGAGGGTTGCAAGGATCCGTGGGAAAAGTGTGATTTCCCAGGGTCACACATTCACTCACTGCTTCCCTGGGTGGGGGAGGTTCCCCTGGTTCCACGTTCTTGCTCCCTGGTAGGCCATTGTCCTGTCTTGCTTTTCTTTATTGCTTTCCTTGCTTGAGTTGAGTTGTTTCCTTGATTAGTCCCGGTGTGAGTACCTGCATGTTTCAGTTGAAGGTGCCGTATTTGCTCACCCCCTTTGTTCCTCTCCTTTAGAGCCACACACCGTAACTGCTTCTAGTTGGCCATCTTGGCCTGAGTTGTTTGTTTTTGTTTCCTCTAGATCCCACATCACTATTTCTCTGTTTTGACTTCCTGTGTATTACTTGAACATTTTTTTAGAATTCCCTCCTGACTTGTTTATAGCAAGTTTTTTTAAAATATAGCTGACGACCATATTAAACACAGGTTTAAACCATGTGGGTCTACTTATATGCAGATGCAATGGTTGGGATGTTTGTCTATTCTAAACCACATGTTGAAATTGATTTCCAATGTTGGAGGTGGGACTAGTGGAACCTGTTTGGGTCATGGGGACAGATCCCTCATGAATAGATAAATGCCTTCCCATAGGAGCAAATGAGTTCTCACTCTGTTAGTTCCTCTGAGAGCTAGTTGTTTAAAAGAGTCTGGCATGTCTCCACTTTCTTGCTTCCTGCCTCGCTGTGTGATCTCTGTACAGCCAACTCCCTTTCACCTTCCATCATGAGTGGAAGTAGCCTGAAGCCCTCACCAGGTGCAGAGGAACAATCTTAAACATTCCAACCATCAGAATTGTGAGCCCAATAAACCTTTTTCGCTATGTAAGTTACCCAGCCTCAGGTATTCCTTTACAGCAACAATGAAGAGACCAAGAGAGTAGATTTTCTTCTGCCTCTGCCATTCCTGAGACAGCAAGATCAACTCTTCTTCCTCTTCAACCTGCTCAATGTGAAGATGGTAAGGATGAAGACATTTATGATGATCCATTTTCACTTAATAAATAGTAAATATATTTATCTTCCTTATGATTTTTAGTAACATAGTTTTATTTTTCTAGCTTGCTTATAAGAATACTATATACAATACATATGATATGCAAATATATTTTAATCATCTGTTTATGTTATCAGTAATGCTTCCAGTCAACAGGAGGCTATTAGTATTTTCAGCTTTGGGAGAGTCAAAAGTTTTACATGGATCTTTGACTGCCCAGGGGACTGCTGCCTCTAACCCCCATGTTGCTTACATATCTTTGTACAGTATTACTCTGGGTATTTTAATATACACATGTGTTAAGCACCTACCAGTACCATTTTACCTTTTTAAGTGTAGAATCCCAATTCTATTTATGTTCTTTTACTTTTCCCACTTTTAAATATCATTGCCTCTAGCATCAAATAGTGTTACAATTTTTATTTCAATCATCGAATATGATTTATTAAACTGCTGAGGAAAAGGATAGCCTATGGTATATATTTATGTTTCTGCTTTTTCTGTTTTTCCCTTTTCATTCCTGATGCTCCAAGATTTCTTTTTTTTTAATTTTTTTCCTGTTTTAAGAAATTCCTTTAGCCAATCTTCAGTGGTAGCTCTACCAGCCACAAAGTGTTTTAGTTTTCCTTGTCTTCCAATCTTTTTCTATTCTCTTTATTCCTGAACAATAGTTCCACCATATAGAATTATGGTTGACAGTTGTTTTCTTTCAACACCTTAGAAATAATGTGATACTTCCTTTGGCCCCCTTGGTTTCAGATTAAAAATCCATTGTTGTTTGAACTGGTGTCTCCCATACATAATGTATTGTGTTTTTCTGGCTGCTTTCAAGATTTTTCTTCTTTATCTTTAGTTTGCAAGTTTAATTATCATGTGTCTTGGGATGGATTTCCTTGGGTTTCTCATGTTGGGATTTGCTCAGCTTCTTGGATGTGTGAGATTGTGTCTTTTGCCAAACTTGGGAGTTTGCAGCCAAATCACTCCTATATTCCTTCAGCCTCACTCTCTTTCTTCTCTCCTTCTGGGACTCTGGTAGTACAAATGCTGGATTGTCACATTATTTTTGAATAGGCCCCTGAAGTGCTTTTTTCTTCTATGTGCTCTCTGTTGTTCAGATTGAGTGAATTCTATTGTTCTGTTCTCAAGTTCACTGATCCTTTTTTTTTTTTTTCATTTTTCTATAGTCATGAGGTCTCACTATGTTGCCCAGGCTGGTCTTGAACTCCTGGCCTCTTGAACTCCTGGCCTCAAGTGATCCTCCTATCTAAGCCTCCCAAAGCACAGGGATAGCAGGTGTCAGCCACCACCCCTGGCCTCAAGTTCACTGATTCTATCTTCTCTCATCTCCACAGTACTATAGAACCCATCAAGCAAGTTTTTTAAATTTTATTATATTTTTCAGTTCTGTGAGTCCCATTTTCTTCTGTTTTTACATGTACTTCTTTTTGACATTTTCTATTTTTTCACTTTCATTTGTTTCAGGAGAATTGTAATACATTGTTGAAAAACTTTTAGATGGATGCTTTAAAATCTGATTTATCTCAGTGTTCGTATTGGTTGATTGTTTCTTATTAAATTGTAATCTTCTTGATTTCATTCTGTATATTTTTCTATTTGATTAGGACACTCTGGGTCCTATGTATATCTTTTATTTTGGCAGTCACCGTGTTTAGGTTTAGCATATAAATCTTCCCCTGCTTTTGTGAAAAGTGTGCTTTCAATGGAAGTTTAATTTTCAGAGAGCTTGGGATATTATTTTGGTCTATTTGGTTTATCTGATGCCTCTGGTACTGGTGAAGGGACAGATGAGTTTTATTCAGAACAGGCCACGAGATGTCTCTTAGTGAGGCAGGGATGAGGTGCGATGTACCCACTGTTGTCCCCAGCTGCCTTGGTGTCTCTGGATGAGGGAGGAGAGTTTTGAGCCTATGGGAATGAAGACACTTCCTAGACCAGACAATGAAATGTAGTTGGGGCTCTCCTGCAAGTTCCATATGCCTGTCTTGGTATCTCTTAGCAGAAATAAATAGTCGCAGGCCTGACAGGAAAAAGGGACATCTAGATTGAGTTTGTGGTGGTTTTGTTTTGTGTTTTTAGATGGAGTTTTGCTCGATACCCAGGCTGGAGTGCAGTGGAGTGATCTCAGCTCACTGCAACTTCCACCTCCCAGGTTCAAGCGATTCTCCTGCCTCAGCCTCCCAAGTAGCTGCAACTACAGGCTCCCACCACCATGCCCAGCTAATTTTTGTATTTTTAGTATAGACAGGGTTTTACCATGTTGGCCAGGCTGGTCTTGAACTCCTGACTTCAGGTGATCTGTCTGCCTCACAGATTGAGTTTTGAATCTTAAATCAATCTTGTATTCATAGAAGCTTGATTGGATTTTTTTCTAATTTCATGCTAAGGATTTGGCATCAATGTTCCTGAGTGATACTGATCTGTAACTTTCTCTTTTGTGATGTCTTTCTCAGGTTTGAGGATGAAGGTTATGCTTGCCTTATAAAATGAGTGGGGGAAGTATTCTCTCTGCTCTTTCCTTTTAAAGATTGTGTAATAGAGGTTTTTCATCTTCCTTGGATATTTGATAGAATTCACCAGTAAAATCATTGTGACCTGGAGGATGTTTTATTTGTAGGAAGGTTTTCAATAATGTATTTAATTTCTCTAATAGCTGTATAGTTATTGAGGTTTTCTTTTTCATCCTGTATCAGTTTAAATAAGTTGTATTTTTCAGGATATTTGTTGGTTTCATCCAGCTTGTTGGATCTATTGGCATAAAATTGTTTGCAATAGAATATTATTCTTAAATGCCTATAGGATCTGTAACAAGAACATCTAATTCTTGATATTGGTGATTTGTATTTAATCTTTCCCTTGATCATTCTAGCTAGGAGTTTATCAATTTTGTTGATGGTTTCAAAGAATCAACTTTTTGACTGGTTAATTTTCCTTATTGTTCATCTGAGATTTTTTTCATTCATCTGCTCTGTTGTTCTTTTCCTTCTATTTATTTGGGTTTACTCTGTTCCTTTTATTCTATCTTCCTGTAAATGTACAACCTTTAGTCATTGATATAAAACTTTTAAGTTTTATGTTTCATTCTAAATACTGTTTTAGGTTTATCCCACAAATTTCAACAAGTTATATGTTCTTTATCATATAGTTCAAAATATCTTCTAATGTCTTCTATGATTTCTTCTTTGACACATGAATTATTTAGAAATATATTTTATTTCAGAATAAGAGCTTCCTCAATATTGTATTGCTATTAATTTCTATTTTAATTTCTCTAGAATCAGAGAGATACCTTATATAATTTAATTTCTTTAAATTTATTGAGACTTGTTTTATGGCCTAGCTTATGGTCTATTTTTATCAGCGTATTATAAGCCTTTGAAAAGGAATATTCAGGCAAGGTGCGGTGGCTCACACCTGTAATCCCCTCACTTTGGGAGGCCAAAGTGGGCGGATCACCTGAGGTTGGGAGTTCAAGACCAGCCTGACCAACATGGAGAAACCCTATCTCTACTACAAATACAAATTTAGCCAGGCGTGGTGGCTTATGCCTGTAATCCCAGCTACTTGGGAAGCTCAGACAGGAGAATTGCTTGAACCTGGGAGGCAGAGGATGCGGTGAGCTGAGATTGTGCCATTGCACTCCAGCCTGGGCAACGAGAGTGAAACTCCATCTTTAAAGAAAAGAAAAGGTGTTTTCAGCAGCCCTTGGTATATAAATATCAATCACATGAAGATGGTTGTTAGTGTTATTTGACTTTTCCCAAGTCTTTATTGATTTTTTGGCCTAGTTTTTCTATTAATTGTTGTGATAGAGTATTAAAATTCAGTACTGCAGTTGTGGAATTGTCTTTTTCCCTTTAATTTTGTTGATTTTGTTTTTCATGTAATTTGAAGCTTAAAAGTAGGAAAAATGAATATATAGTCAGGAAACCTACATTCAAATTTGGGTAAGGGTGGGCACGGAGTAATGTTAGAGCTACTAATTTTCATCTTTATTAAATAATGATTGTGTGAGTAATAATAATATTATCTTGCTGTTCAAGGTTCATATGGTAAGACTTTATTACAAGTAAAACAGATATCAGGATAATCTGCAGGCATTTACAGAACAAAATATTATTAGATGGAGTTTAAATGAAATCCTTTATAGAAAATTGTCTTAAAATGTATAAACGCAAGTAGGAGGTATCATAATCATCATCACTATAAAATCAGAGATACAATCTTCTCTGCCCAGTTCCAAGCTAGGGAAGGTTGTGTTCTATTGAGATTTTAGTACTAATAAAATTCATTAGAGCTGTTTGTAAAACTCTTTAAAGTCATTATTAAAGGGGAGCTGTTTTCTTTGAAAAAAGGAGGTGGGTAAGAGACAAAAATATTTTGAAAAGTGCAAAGGCTACATTATATGAAATATAATATGATGAGAGGGATTAAATATATCTATGCCTAATAGACATATTTAATATGTCATAAGAATATGAAAAGTCGATCAAGATACATTATTAAATGAAAAAGAAATTTTTAGAATAATATATAATGTGTTTTTTTTTTTTAAAAAAGCATACAACTCTCTAGATGCATATGTATATATATGTATTTGTATAGGCCTAGATCAAGAGTGAAATCGTTAACTGTGGACAGTTCTGGGAGGGGGACTTCAGGGTAGGGAATTGGCTGGCAGGGGCCTTGGGGAGTTGGGATGGAGAGAGAGCCATGGATGGAGAGTGGAGGGAATTTTTACTTTTTTGCTATCATTTTATATTGTTTGTATTTTCTTGTATAACCAACATGCATTGTTAAACAAGAACCTTTATTTTATTTTATTTTAAGCAAAAAACAACTGATCAAAAAAGTAGGGAAATAAGTCTCCACTGCCAAATCTGATTGGATTTGACAAATGATAGTTTTTAAAATAGTAACAATAATAATAATAAAATAGAAAATATGCCCTGCAAAATAATTAAAGTTTCTAATATTGGGACAGAGCAGAACCTGGGAGATAAAAGAGAACTCCCCAGCAAATTTACCTCTACAGTACAAGACTAGATAAGATTACTGGAATATTTTTTTTCCATAAATTCATGAAGATAATCTGTGCTGTGATTAATGATAATTATACATTGTAACCTGTTTGTTCTATTGGATTTTTAATCAAACTTTAAAAAAAATAAGCAAACACAAAGCTACCTCCTGAGCATTGCAGCACAATAGCAGCCTTCTCCTTTGCTGTCCTTTATTAGATTAATTAAATTAAATTGGTTCTTAGGGGACCACAAATTCTACAGAAGCCTAAAGGAAAAAGACACATGGGGCTCCCTGGCCACCACAATACTGAATCAGGACTCGGTCTGATGGGATGGTCCATGGGAAGACAGAAGGATTTGCTTGCAGACGGTAACATCTTTAAGCAGATATATTTAGACCCAACAAGCTATGTTAGCCTGCTGAAGTGTGGTCATTTAGAATGTAAAGTGATCATATAACAGAAAGTAGTATTACCATTATGTGGCAGACATTTTTAATTGCCAATCTAACAGTCATTTTCTTGTCTTTCTTTTTCTAAGAGACAGGGGTCTCACTATGTTGCCCAGTCTAGACTGGAACTCCTGGAGGCAAGTGATCCTCCTGCCTCAGCCTCCCACGTAGCCAGGACTACAAACACATGCCATGCACCTAGCTTCTAGCAGCCATTTTCCTACCCTGCTTTGTTGCCAGCAGAGCTCTCCTCATATTCCAAGAAGCTAAAAATCCAGATACTCAATTTCTGCACCTCTTTGAGTCAGTGCTTACATATGTGATGAAGTCCTGTCCAGTGGGACTTCGAGATAACATTTCATGGAATAAAGCGAGAAATAACAGAAATACTCTCTCACACCCTTCCTACTTTTGGACATGACTGGAGAGGGATTTTTTCTTTTTTTTTTTTCCTTGCAGCTGGACCTTGCAGCTATGAGGAAACACGTATCACTGATACACTGAAGATAACAGAGGAGCGAGAAAGAATCTGGACTCATCAGTCAGCTGGGAACCCTACTTTGGATTCACCTACTTCTACACTTTTATTTGCTCTGCCCTGGGATGAGGAGGGGTCTTTAGTCTGCTCAGGAGTTGAGCAGAAATTGTGAGCAAAGAGGAAGGATCCAGTGTTGTCCATATTTTTGTCATAGTTAAGAGGACAACCACAGTTTTACAGTAGAATTAGACATGTGAACAATGAAAGATTTTGGCTGGGCACAGTGGCTCAATCCCAGTGCTTTGAGAGGCTGAGGTGAGCAGATCACTTAAGGTCAGGAGTTGGAGATCATCCTGGCCAACATGGCAAAACTCTGTCTCTACTAAAAATACAAAAATTAGCCGGGAGTGGTGGCACGTGCCTGTAGTCCCAGCTACTCGGGAGGTTGAGGCATGAGCATTGCTTCAATCTTGAAGGTGGAGGTTATAGTGAGCCAAGATTATGCCACTGCAGTCCAGCCTGGGTGACAGAATGAGAATCCATCTTTAAAAAAAATGAACAGTTTTGAGTCACCCTCTGTGGTCTGGGAAGGTTCTAGAGCGATGGCAGCAGGAAATACCCTTTGAGAGGCCTGTTGCCCTTCTCCCAGACAGAGCTTCATTTCCCACAAAGAACCTGCAACTTCCCGGCCAATCAGCAGTGATAGAAACTACCAGGCTTTTCAAAGCAGTTACCTAATCCATCCAATCTACTTCCTGTGCAAGTCATTTTTTCTGCAGAATTGCTCATTGCTAGCATCAAGGCCACATGTTCTCTATGGATAACTCTTCTTCAGAAACTTCGCCTTCAGAGCCCCTGAAGACTTCTGTACATAAGTAATACTCCAGCTGAGGGATGTAACTCCTGGGCAATAATAACAATAATTATGAAATAGCTCACACGTATTCACCTCTCATTCTTTGCCACGTACTAGCTTAAGTATTTTCATGTACTAATTCACAATAATTCTATAAAGAAGACATTATCAATCTCTCCCATTTTACAGATGAGAACACTGAGACGTAAAGTAATTTACCCAGCATCTCACATCTAGTAGGTAGCAGAGCTGGGCTGCAATCCCTAGCAGTTTGGTTCCAAACACTGTGTGTCCAGCTTCTACACAAAACTTCTTAGAAATAAGCTTCCGTTAGAATCTAAGGGGAGAGCCAGAAGAAAGAAATTAATCTGAAAAACAGATTTGTAGAGGGACGATATAGGCAAAGAGAGAGACTACAAGTGGACAAATGATTCCAATGTGACTGAGTGACTCCCTGTGTCACCAAGTCATTCCAAGTCTAATCCCCTGTATTTCTTTCTTCTTTCTGCAAGAGCAGAGAAAGCATCACTGTAGTCAAGCTGTCTCCCTCACTAACTTGCCAGGGTTGCTGATAAGGTTTGGATCTATGTCTTCACCCAGATCTCTTGTTAAATTGTAATCCTCTGTGTTGGAGGTGGGGCCTCGCAGGAGGTGATTGGTTCATGGGGGTGGATCCTTCATGGATGATTTTTAACACTATCCCCTTGGTGCTGTCTTGTGATAGAGGGTCTCATGAGATCTGGTTGTTTAAAACTATGTAATCCTCCCCCAACCACCCTCTTGCTCCTGCTCCTGTCATGTGACATGCCTGCTTCCCTTCTTTACCTTCAGCCATGACTGTAAGTTTCCTGAGGCGTCCCCAGAAGCAGAGGCTGCTATGCTTCCCATACACCCTATAGAACTGTGAGCCAGTTAAACCTCTTTTCTTTATAAATTACCCAGTCCCAGCTATTTCTTCATAGTAGTGTGAGAACAGACTAATACCATTACTAACCTCTTCCTCCAAAGCATCTACTTGTACTCTATCCATTCCTTCATTACTTTTGCTTTGTTTAATAATGTATTTGCCCCCTGTAGACTTGAGCTTAAGGTTGCTGTTTTTCTTATCAATGTCTTGAAGACAAAAGACTGTTACCCTTTTGATAGCATATGACAAGGACTCAGTTTCAGTTTTCTTAAACAGAAAGGAGCCACAGGGTTGGCAAGATTTACAAGAAAAAACATCCCCTTTGCCTAGTGTTCCTTTCACCTAGGCATGTTCACAGCCAACAGCAGACTGGACTGCCAACATTACATCTCTTCAGTGACACTTGCTCACAGCCACTGTTCCCAGTGAGGATCCCATAGCATCTATGAGACTGGATCAGAAGCAGCTTCTTTAGAACTTCCTCTAAGACAGTAATTCTCAACCCTGAGTGCAATTAAAATCAGCTGGAGAGCTTTAAGAAAAAAACCCAAAGCCCATATTTGTGCCCCTGACCAATTACAGCAGAATTTCTGGAGGTGTGACCTAAGCAATAGCATGGTTTAAAGCTGTCCTAGTGATTCCAATGTGGTTGAGAACCACTTTCCTAAATAATGTGTAACCTCGTTAAAGTGCCACTTTCAAAAGTAAAATCATGAATCTTATGCAAATATAAAGTATATATGCTAGATTTATTCAGCTTATCAATAGTGAGCCAGTAATATGTCAAAACCTGCTCAGAGAGCATTTCAGGGGCTAAATATTTGTAAGCAATGTTAACTTAAGGTGGTTGTTTTACATACGATACTAGTTAATGTCACTCTCCAAAGCAAGCCACAGATTCAGTGCAATTACTATCAAAATCCCAATTGTATTTTTTGAAGAAATGAAAAAGATCAATGGAATTGTAGTGGACCCTGAATTGTGATTCATATGGAATTAAAAGCAGCTCCAAATAGGTAAAACCATCTTAAAAAGCGGAACAAAGTTACAGGACTCAAACTTGCTGATTCAAAACCTTACTATGAAGCTATAGTAATCAAAACAGTATAGGTCTGGCATAAGTATAGACATATACATCAAGAGAATTGAATAGAGTCATAAATAAACCCAAAAAATTGATTTTTCTTTTTTTGAGATGGAGTCTTGCTCTTGTTGCCCAGGCTGGAGTGCAATGGCACCATCTCAGCTCACTGCAACCTCTGCCTCCCGGGTTCAAGAGATTCTCCTGCCTCAGCCTCCTGAGTGGCTGGGATTGCAGGCGCCCACCACCATGACTGGCTAATTTTTGTATTTTTAATAAAGACAGGGTTTCGCCATGTTGGCCAGGCTGGTCTCCAACCTCTGAGTTTGTGATCTGCCAACTCGGCCTCCCAAAGTGCTGAGATTGCAGGCATGAGCCAGCATGCCCGGCCAAAAAATTGATTTTTTTTTACAAGTGTGCCAAGATCATTTAATGAGGCAAAAACAGTCTTTCCAACAAATGGTGCCGGGACAGTTGATTATCCACATGCAAAAGAATGAAGTTGAACCCTTCTTACCCCATACCATATACAAACACCTCAAAATGGATCAGAGATCTAAATGTAAAAGCTACAACTATAAAACTTAGAAGAAATCATAGGAGTAAATCTTCATGACTTTGGATTTGGCAGTGGTTTCTTAGATATAACACCAAAAGCACAAGCAACAAAAGAAAAAAACAGATAAATTGGACTTATCAAGTGTGAGAAGACAGCCAACAGAATGGGAGAAAACATTTGTGAGTCATATATCTGATAATGGTTTAGTATCTGGAATATACAAAGAATTCCTACAATTTAACAATAAAAAGACAACCCAATTTTGAAATGGCAAAAGACTTAAACATTTCTCCAACATAGACATACAAATGGCCAACAAACATATAAAAAGATGATCGATGCCATTAGTCATTAGAGAAAAGCAAATTACAACCACAATGAGATAATACAGCACAGCCACAAAGTTGGTCATAACCAAAAAAAAGGGGGTGGGAGAATAAGTATTGACAAAGGTGAAAAGAAATTGAAATCTCCCATACGTATATTGCTGGTGGGAATGTACAATGGTATAGTTGCTGTGGAAAACAGTTTAGTGCATCCTCAAAAAGTTAAGCCTTGACTATATGACCCAGCAAGTCCACTCCTAGGTATATACCCAAAAGAATTGAAAAAAGTATTGAAACATATAATTTAATGTCCATAGCATCACTGTTAACAATAGCCAAAAGATAGAAATAACCTAAATATCCAAAACAGATGAATGCATAAATGCAATGCAGTATACACATGCAGTGGAATATTATTCAGCTACAAAAATGAATGAAGTACTAATACATACTGCTGCCAACACAGATGAACCTTGTAAACATTATACTGGATGATTTTGCAGATAATTTCAAATGGTTTTGACCCCCCCTCACCCCGAAGGGTTTCCAGGTAAAGAATTCCTATTCTGGGTCCTCTAAAACCATCAGAAATGGCCAGAGTAAACCGTTTTAAAATCTTCCATGTGATCCAACTAACCCATGTGTATACAGAGTCTCCAGTCTATAGCTTTCATCTTTTTAAAAAGAACCATAGAATATATAAAATTGCTCCCTTCTTGGTAGGTTCCTGAAATGAAGAAATCAAATTGTGAACAGAGAAGAAAATAAAGAAAACTTCTTCATAGACTTGCTTTTTGGACTTCCGTTGTTTTAACTAATTAGCCAACCACTGTTAAAAGACATTCATTTTGGAAGATTTATTTATTTTGCTCTGCCACATTTATTTGCTTAGTGTCACTCTTATGTACATGGATTACTGGTTAATGAAGTCTGGAACAGCCATATTCAGTGTGCATTTTGGTATTAGGTTGAAAATGCAATAAACTTTCTATAGCAACTTCTAACTGAAATTAATCATCTTCACTTTCTTCTCAGCTTGAATACTTTTTATGGGCCTTTCTGCTCCTCCCACTCACAAACTCATTATGTTTATCTGCTAACTTACTTTTTAATTATTTATTTCTGCCATACTGTCTCAATAGTATTCAGTGTTTCTTAGTAAACCTTGGACTATTTCAGAAAGAAAAAAAAAACTGTCAGAATGGTATTTTTTTTAAGGGAATCTAAAGTTAAAAATAAGATTTACTTTGCATGCACCATTAAAGGTGATAAATCTTCAAGCTTCAGTTAAGAGCATAACGGCATCAAATGTCAGAGAAATTCCTTCTTTATGCCACATATTTTATAATGAAGTTTAACGTAGAATTTAAGGGTTTTTTTTAAATGTCATAGAGTTGATGAACAATCAGCTCTGGAAAGATGAAGAAAGAGCTGTGAAACCAGCACTTGTAATCAGTTGCTATGCAGCAGTACCCAGTGTGGGTTTTCACATCAAACATCTCTTCTTTTTGGGTCAGGGTTCATTTTGACTGGCCAGGCCCCTTATTCTGATTGGTTGAATGTCTGGGGTGACAAACATATCCCTGTTTGCATGGGACTTCCCTAGTTTTAGCACTGAAAGTCTAGCCTGCCCATTTAGTTCCAGGAAAAGTGAGACAGTTACCTCTTTCAACAAAACTCAATGTTACTAATTTAAAAACACCCCAAGTCCACATTTTGTAAATAGTTGTCTCTCTTGAGACTTGTAATACACTCCAGAAAAAACAATTTTTTAATATACTCAATTTAATAACACATTTAAGACCAGAATGGAAATTACATGAATATTATGTCAGAAAAGTCTGCTAGCAGAAAGACTAATTTGCATTGGCATTTATAATAGAGAAAATTTACATATTACTTGTGAAATTAAAAGTAAAGGTTTTTTAAGTATATGTGGAAATCTGCCTAAAAGATGTTAATCTGAGACTAGTATAGAATTTCTTCTACAGCTGAGATTTGTTATTGTTTTTATATTTGAATTGTATTTATTGGAATAAGTATATGAATTACAAAAGTTCAAAAAAAACAAAAAGTGTACGATGTCTCCCATTTTCTAGCCATTCAACCACCCAAACAATTGTTATTTATTTCTAATATTTCTGTCCAGAAATATTCTACGCAAATATAAGTAAATAAATGGAATTTTTACAAAGTAAAATGATAATGACTAAGATGAAGTCAGAAGAGGAGACCTAACTTGGTGTGACCTTGGGAAAAGGCTTCCCCTGTGGCCTGAGTGTAGAGGTGAAGGGTAGGTGTTACCCAATCTGGAAAGACCAGAAAGAACAAAGCCACAGGGCAGAAGCAGCTTGGAGCATTCAGGGAACTGTAAGCAGTTCAGAAGGGTCAAAGCTAAGGGGACAGAAACAGTGGGGACAGTGGGAGATTAACATGGAGAGACAGACAGGGCCGGCAGATATGCTTTCTTTCAGCAAGAAACCACAAGTTTTGTCTTAAATTAGTGTGAGCCAAAGAAAATCCAGATTAAGTCTCTACCAGGAGCAAAAAAAGAAAAGGTAGTTTTCTTGGATAATGTGTTAATGACACACTGTGGAAGAGGGGGAAGGTATCCACATCGAAGACCAAACTGAGTATTCTCCAAGACTGATGTCCATCTCTATTAAGTAATCATAAGCAAGGCTTTGACAAAGGTAGATATTAGGGGAAATTACTTTAGCAAGAATGCCTACTTCCTCTAAACTGTCTTGACAAGCACTGAACGTCATTAGATCACTGGGAAGGGCTGCTTTTTAAAACACTCATCAGCCTGCCTCCTGCAATCATAGTGCAGCTGATGTCAAAGCTGTGAGATTTCAGAAGGCTTTCTCTATGGCAGAAGCACTATGGGAGAAGCTTAAGAAACACTGTCCTCACTAGCGCATTCCCTCTGCATGTCAATGCACTTCTGGCAACTGCAAACGTGTCCCTGTTGCTGAGCCAATAAATAGGAACTCCTTTTCTGGAGAGAATGACTTGCACCATTGCATAGTAATTTCTAAGAAATAAAAGAGAGAAATGCTAATCAGTGCAAGACAGGAACGAGTTCCCTTACCTGGCTCTGTATTAGAATCATCTTGAGAACTTAAAAGAGGAACAAAAAGATTCTGACCTTGACTTACCAAGTCAAAAAGAGGGATCGGTGATAAAGGAGTCATCTTTTTTTTTTTTTAAGTATCTCTGGGATTATTTAATTTATACTAATCAACCAGATTTGGGAGATTTCATCTGCTAATCCAGAATGGGGCAGAGTCCTCAAATAATCTTTTGTAATCATAAAACTCATTTCAAATGGGCCTGACTGCACTGGGGCTGTTGAAAGGTTTCTAATGACAGGTTATAAGACTCTAACTCCCTAGCAATTTGTTAGTCTCCATAACAGAGGAAATGGCCAGTGGAGAAGAAAGTCCTTTTAGAAACCCATTGGTGATGGGTCATTTAACCATATTGGTGTACCTTAATGCAGTAGACGTGTTCCAGAAAAAAGAATGAATAAATCAAATTTTTATAAGTGGATTTTTTTAAGTATACAAAGAGCCTTAAAGGGTTCTTGAGGGGCATTTTTCAAACCAATGTTTTATTTTAAATGTAATACATGCTCGAGGTTAAAAAAAATAATTCACACATAGTAGAGAAAAAAATAATGAGAGGTAATAATCTCTTCTCCTCCTTCCAGCTCCTCCCACATAATCCAGGTAACCCTTTCTTGTTTCCTAGCCATTTTCATTGCATATTCCTTGATGATTTTATAAAATCTGTTTTTTTAATCTATCAAAGCATTATAGACACCACCCATTAGGGAATAGAGCACCCCCTCATTCTTGCAATGGCAGAATGGATGTACTATAATATGTAATATCTATGGTCTATGTAACTATTCTACTTACAGAAATTTAGGTGATTTCTTCTCTCTCTCTTTCTCTCTCTCTCTCTTTCACACACACACACACACACATGCACACACACACCATTGTGGTAAATATATCCTTAGAAATATATATTTATATATAGGAAAACATACACATATCTATAGAATAATTTATAGATTACCTATAGAATAATTTCCCAGGAGTAAAATTTCTGGGTAAGAGTATGTGCATGTCAAATTTGGCTGGCATTCTCAAAGTGTATTCCCCAAAAAAGTATACCAACTTCCAATCCCAACAACAGTGTATGACATTCCCCACATTCCCGCTTCCTCATCCCCTCTCTATGTCATCACATGCTTCATCTTGGTCAGTCTTAGCAATGAAAATGGTATCTCAGCTGAGCCTAGTAACTCACACCTGCAATCCCAGAACTTTGGGAGGCCAAGGTGATAGGATCACTTAAGGCCAGGAGTTTGAGACCAGCCTTGGCAACATAGGGAGACCCCTGTTTCTGTAAAAATTGTAAAAATCCTAGTCAGGTGTGGCGGTGCACGCCTGTGGTCCCGGCCACTTGGGAGGCTGAAGTGGGAGGATTGCTTGAGCCCAGGAAGTTGAGGCTGCAGTGGATCATGATTATGCCACTGCACTCCAGCCTGGGTCACAGAGCAAGATCCTGTCTCGAAAAAAAAAAAAAAAAAAAAAGGAAAATGCATCTCATTCTTATTTTAACTGGTATTTATTTTTTGTGGAGGCTGGGTATATTTTTCTGTATTTACTGGCCACTTGGATTCTATTGAGAATTCTTTTGCAAAGCAGAGAATCATTTTTCAACGTGATCCTTCAGCTGCCATGATTTATCCCTTTGTAAGTTTGGGTTGTCACGAATCAGCCAAAACGTCATTTCCAGTGGATAACCATGTACAGGTCACCCTGGTTTTGAAAAAGCCATCATTTGGTTCTGCTCCAGTCCCATTTCTATTCTTTGCTTTGCTGCCAAGAGTTTGATTCGTATTTCCTCCCCACCCACACCTTCCTCATTTCCCTGAGTTCTGGCGTCCGTCCCCAGCACTCTAACAAACACGTGTTCTGGAAGGTCACCAAGGGCCTCTTTATTGCTAAACCCCTTGACCTCTGCTCTGTGCTCAGTCTCCTCCATTTCAGAGGCACATACAGAGCCCTACCGCTCCCTAACCTCTATGGGCCTCAGATACATCAAGAGATGCTGAGAAAAATACCCTTTCTGTCTCCTATTTTTGGAGTTTTCAGTGAAAAATATGAAAGTGCTTTGTAAACTGTAAAATCTACATAAATACAACTTGTTATGATTGTTCATCTGGACCCCTGCGGTTCCCAGGACAGGGTTAAGATTAGAGAAGCTATTTCATACTTACTGATCAGCTACTGAGCTGCCTCTTTTTATTCTCTGTCTCTCTCTGAAGATATTTTTTTCTGTTTTTTTGTTTTTTGTTTTTTTGAGATAGAGTCTTGCTCTGTCACCAGGCTGGAGTGCAGTGGCTTGATCTTGGCTCATTGCAATCTCCACCTCCTGGGTTCAAGCTAGTCTCCTGCCTCAGCCTCCTGAGTAGCTAGGATTACAGGCGAGTGCCACCATGCCCGGCTAATTTTTGTATTTGTAGTAGAGATAAGGTTTCACCATGTTGGCCAGGATGGTCTCGATCTCTTGACCTTGTGATCCGCCCACCTCAGCCTCCCAAAGTGCTGGGATTACAGGCCTGAGCCACTGAGCCCGGCCTCTGAAGAGATGTTTATTGAGTACCTACTGTGTGCCAAGCAGCATGAGGGGTGGAAAAAGCAATAATGACTTTTGGGAAACCACTATTGACTGTTGATAGTGCACCTACGCTGTGCCTAGCAGCCCACAAGGATAACAATGTTCAACCCTCACATCAATTCTCAGAGGAAAGTATTATCTTTTGCATCTGTTTTGGGTTTTGTTTCAGAGACAGGTCTTGCTCTGTCACCCAGGCTGAAGTGCAGTGCTACAATCATAGCTCACTGCAGCCTCCAACTCCTGGGCTCAAGCAATCCTGCCGCCTTAGCTTCTTGAGTACCTGGGACTCCGGGCTGTACCAACATGCCTGGCTAATTTTTTAATTATTTGTAGAAATGGGGTCTCACTATGTTGTCAGGCTGGTCTCAAATCCTGGGCTCAAGAAATCCTCCCATTTCACCCTTTCAAAGCACTGAGATTACAGGTGTGAGCCACCGAGCCCAGTCTACCTCTGTTTTAAAGATAGCAATCTGAGACCCAGAGAGATGAAGTCATTTATCCAAACTTACACATCTAGTAAGGGTGGAAGCTGGGATTTGAACCCAAGTCTTTATGACTGCTCTATATAATGCTCATGACATGTTACAGCCACCTGCCTTACCTGACTGTAGGGAGACAAGCCTGGCTGTCCAAATCAGAACCTTTTGAACAAATAAGTGAGACAATGTAGATGCTTAATAGGAGCGTGTAGCTGTAGATAAGTGGGTACTTAATAAATGTAGACTCTTACTAACTCCAGGACCAAGAATGTCAAGATGCGTAACTCAGCTACAAGCAGACTCTCGGCAGGATTGACATGAGCAGCTCATAGGCCTCAGGGGCACTTTGGTTTTCCAGGTGAGCACAACAGCGGGCAGTGCATGATGATTAGTCTATGCCACAACCAATTACCTATCTCTTCCTTCTGCCACAGGAGTCCGTAACCACTCCTGTTTTATTCACTGATTTTATGGCCTCTTGCTGGAGGGAACAACAAGGAATCAGGTGTCATACTTCAGTTCTGAGCCAGAAGAAAGGTCCCTGCGGCCAGAGAGAGAAGTCTGCTTTCTTTCTTTTTTTTTTTTTTTTTGAGACAAGTCTTGCTCTGTCACTAGTCTTGAGTGCAGTGGTGCGATCTTGGCTCACTGTGACGTCCGCCTCCCAGGTTCAAGCGATTCTCCGCCTCAGCCTCCTGAGCAGCTGGGACTACAGGTGACCGCCACCACACCGGGCTAATTTTTTGTATTTTTAGTAGAGACAGGGTTTCACCATGGTGGCCAGAATGGTCTTGATCTCCTGACCTCATGATGCGCCCGCCTCGGCCTCCCAAAGTGCTGGGATTACAGGTGTGAGCCATCATGCCCGGCTGTATACCTTATCTTATTCAATCTTAAGAACCTGTGAGGAAGGCATGACTCTCTTTCACAAATGAGGACGCAGAGGCCTAGAAACACCTGCACCAGACACGCAAGATCACAGAAGTATTCCTGGAACCCAGATCTGTCCATCCACACCCAAGTGCTCTCTCTGTCGCCTCTCCATATGGGTTTGGGAAAGGTCAGTGTGTTCTTTCGAATGCCCAGCGGGCAATGTGGAGTCACTGAGGCTGAGTGGGAGAAGTAGCATTGGTGGGAAGGGTGCCCAGAGCTCCCACCTGCCAGACAAATGTGGGATGTGGCACAGAAGACATGTCTGGCTCCATGAATAGTTTCACCAAGGTCATCTAACATCAAAGAATGTGAGAAAAGTTCCAGATGAGTTCTGGCATGTGGCTCACCAACAGGCCGTTATTTACCTGAAGCAGTGAGCTGAGATGATGGAGATGACAGTGAGCACGGTGGGTGGACAGGACTCCATCAGCCAACCCCAACTTCACAGAATGTGGCTTCATTCTGGAATCTAGGAGAATCCACAGACCAAGGCTGGTGGGCCAAATCAGAAGGAGAAGAGCACCTTTTGAGTGCCTGCTCTGAGAAACCTCCAATGAATGCTCAAAAAACACTCGTTACAGTCATATGCGCTTCTGTCATTAAATGCCTACTCCCAGGAAATGGACCCCAGCAGGGAGTCATAACAAGAAAGATCCGAGTCAAATAAAAAGTCAGTCCCCTAGCTGTCCCATTCCATCTAAACCAGTTTGTCTTAGAAGAAAACAGCAGGATGTTTTTCCGAGGGAAAATAGTTTTGTGATTAGTAAGAGGCAGCACGTCCTCTGGCAGCACTCTCAGTGGACATGTCTTAGCGCTCACCTAAGGAATTGCATTAAAAATATGGATACCTGCACCCTCTTCTCCCATATCGAAATCAGATTATCCAAGAACACATCTAGCATTTTTATTATTTTTTAAGTGCTTTAGGTGATTCTTCTAATCCGCAAAATTTGGAAAACCCTACCCTGCTGCAATCTCTGGCTCCCGGGTTCAAGCAATTCTCCTGCCTCAGCCTTCCGAATAGCTGGGACTACAGGCTCCTGCCACTACGCCCAGCTAGTTTTTGTATTTTTAGTAGAGACGGTTTCACCATGTCGGCCAGGATGGTCTTGATCTCTTGACCTTGTGATCCGCCCGCCTCAGCCTCCTAAAGTGCTGGGATTACAGGCGTGAGCCACTGTGCCTGGCTGCAGTTCTTGTTTTAATGGCTGGAGAGCCACTGAAATAGTTATCATCTGGATGGGCAAATTACTGGAATGCAAATTAACTTCTTGAGACAGATGAATAATTGAAAGGGTCTTGGTTCTTATGTATTATTTTATCTCGAAAAAAACAACTCTGGCCCAACGGTGGCTCACACCTGTAATCTCAGCACTTACGGAAGGCAAGGCAGGAGAACTGCTTGAGCTCAGGAGTCCAACACCAGCCTGGGTAGCGTAGCGAGACCTCCTCTCTACAAAACTAAATAAATTAGCCAAGCATGGTGGTGCATATCTGAAGTCCCAGCTATTAGGGAAACTGAGGTGGGAGGATCACTGAGCCCAGGAAGTTGAGGCTGCAGTGAGCCGTGATTATTCCACAAACAAATTCCAGCTGATTTCCTGGATCTTGATGAGAATGAGCTGCACCCTTAATGGCTGTAGCCTAAGAAGGAGACTGAAGAACTGCAGATCAGGAACCAAAATTTGGTAGCTACTGTTAAGCTTCCAGGAAGCAATAGTAGATATGCTCTGTTATTATTACCATTTCACAGATGAGAACTCCAAAGCCCAAAGAGGTTAGGAACTTGCTAAAGAGTCAAATGTGGGCCAGGCACAGTGGCTCATGCCTGTAATCCCAGCACTTTGGGAGGCTGAGGCGGGCGGATCATGAGGTCAAGAGACTGAGACCATCCTGGCCAACATGGTGAAACCCTGTCTTTACTAAAAATACAAAAATTAGCTGGGCATGGTGGTACACACCTGTAATCCCAGCTACTCGAGAGGCTGAGGCAGGAGAATCACTTGAACCTGGGAGGCAGAGGTTGCAGTAAGCCAAGATCCAGCCTGGCGACATAGCAAGACTTGATCTCAAAAAAAAAAAAAAAAAAAAAAGAGAAAAACTCGAGCAGGGCTATTGGGAGCTGAAGAGACAAAAAAAAAAAAAATCTCAACTTGAAATTTCCATTTAAATAAATCCAATCTCAATCTGGAAATGTTATTTAGCCCTTTTAAAAGTCATTAAGCTTGGAGGTAAGAAGATTAAGCCCTACTCTAAAGGAAATTAGGTTCCAACTACTTTTGCCATTCATTCATTCATTCATTTATTTCTGAGAGAGTCTCGCTCTGTCACCCAGACTGGAGTACAGTGGTGTCATCTCGGCTCACTGCAACCTCTGCCTCCTGGGTTCAAGCAATTCTCCTGCCTCAGCCTCCCAAGTAGCTGGGATTATAGGTGCACACCAATATGCCTGCTAATTTTTGCATTTTTAGTAGAGATTAGGTTTCACCATGTTGGCCAGGCTGGTCTCAAACTCCTGACCTCAAGTGATCTGCCCACCTTGGCCTCCCAAAGTGCTAGGATTACAGGCATGAGCCACCAGGCCTGAGCTTTCTTCTGTCATTTAAACTTAACCAAAAAGAGTTAACAAAACCCAAACATATCACAGCTGTCATCTAATGAGGTTTTTTTAAACTTGGTCCAATGCCTTATTAATAAAGATGGAAAAATATTCATTGTGTTTTAGCTGCACCCATTTGTGGTGCCAGGTGTAAAGGGTCAACTGCACAAGAAAGGGCTTTACCTTCTACACATATCCAAACAAAATTACTCCATCCTTTGTTACTAAAATACTTCCTTAGATCTGTTGATTGAACTTCAGTGTGCAGAAGAACTCTCTTCACAGCTGTTTTAAAATGCAGATTCTCGAATATGAGATTATGTCTGAGGTGAGGCCTAGAAATGTGCATTTTATTAGGTCGATGCAAAAGTAATGGCAGTTTTTGCCATTAGTTTTAGGGACAAATCTGCAATTACTTTTGCACTAACCTAATTATGAACAGCACAGTCTCCTAATGGGGACTCATTTATGAGACTCTGTACTAATAAAACTTATATGTAACTGCTCCCTCCTCTCACTGTTCTCTTCCACATCAAGAGATCCTGGTTTTGTATTCATTGCAGAATTGTCAGAAAAAGCTGGAAGAGCTCTGACTTTCCAGAAAAACAAGTGAATTTCCAGCAAAGTGATATATGAAGTGAAATAACTTACTCATTTAGGCAAATCGGCTCCCCCTTGTGGAATGTCTTCTGTGGCAGGTATGGGCCTCTGAAATGAACCACACAGGTCTTGGTACTGAGCTGATCAACACAGTCAACCAGGAGTTTTCTTGTGGTGGCTGGAGCTGAAACTCTGGGAAAGTCATTTGGTTTCATGCATCTTACTTCACTCTATTTCCTGCATCTGATCGGATGTTCTGAATTCCTGTCTCACTAACGGCATGAATAGAAATTAATTGAATTAGCCTGTCTCCAATTTTCACTTGCACAAACCGACTTAGAATTTAATTCTGCAATGTCTGCTTTCCTCACAGACCTCTCTTTTTACGGGTAAAATCCCTAGATAAACAAACCACCAACCAAAGGACTTTTCCTTTGGCTATCCAAAGATAGATAAGCTAAATGAATTTTGTATAAAACGTTCCATCATCATTTCTAAAACAATTTTTTTGAAAATCTCTTAATTCTATGATCATCTCTTGTAATATATGTTTGCTGTATTATTTAAGATTATTCAGTTCTGCGGTGGAAAAGAAGAGAAGCAAATAAGAAGAGATGAACTAAACATAGAAGTAGCTTATGAGACACCTTAGACATAGACAAGGTAAGTAGAGCAATGCATGTACTCAGCATAGAAAGAGATGGAAGGACCAAGAAACTCCAAATAGCCATGCTGCACAAGTTAAGACAAGATTTTTTTAAAGGCAGGTTGTGCTGAAAATCACAGTAAGCAAATGGTTGCCTTCAGGTACGTGAGGCATTTAATATTTAATCTATGAGGTCTTAAACTGTCTCCTATCGATGACATCCTTTCTGATTCCCAGAGTATCTGCCCAAGAAACACCCATGGCTTCTTAGCATGTTTTGGGCAGGCTGCAGATGTCAGCCAGGCATGCTTGCAAGTGTTTCTGGTAGAGCAAGTATGTGTATGTTCTCAGATACCTTTTGTTTGTTGGGTCCCTTGCTCAAACCTCACCTCTGGTCCTCCTAAAGATACCATCGCTGTGAAGACTGATGCCAGAAGAGAGACACTGAGGAGGGAGGGGAGAGGGAGGAGAAGAAAAGGGGAAGAGAGGAGGAGGGAGAGAGGGAATGTAAACATCCCCAGAACTCAGTGTGAACTTTTCACCCCATTGAAATCCTATATTCAGTGTGTTAACCTATCCCGTCTCTCCCCCGTTGCTTCACACTGGGTGCTTTAAATTGCTTCAATGAACCATACAATTTGAACATCTTAATTTGGTTTGTAAGCCTTTCAGTTAACTGCCCTCTTCGTTAGCTTGCCTGGTAGTATGTTTGGAGCTATCATTCCACCAGGGAAATTTCCTACACAACATATTTTATTCTTGTCTGTAACATGCTCTAAAATACATCAGTAGAGTTGTGTAATAGATGTGCAAGCTAACATTACTCTGGCACCCAAAGTGCAGTGAATTAACTTTCAAAGTGCCCTGATCAAGAATCCACACTCAGTCAGCATCTAAAGGATCCTAATCAGGAATCCACACACTAGAGAAATCCCCTCCCCCAACAGCTTCAAATATCCCTATTGAATCAGCACCAAAAGTTTTAATAATTAGCGTGAGAGATGTTAAAAATACGTTTTCATGTATGAAATGTGAAGTCAGCAGGAAAATTTGTATAGGCATCTTCACTCTGACATAGATAAGGTCTAATTATCTGGTGAGCCCAGAAGCCTAAGGCCTCCTGAGTGGTGCCTAAAGTTTATAACTCAGTTCACTCCTGTGTCATCTCAATTTACTTACCTATTAAAGAATCCTTCACCTGAAGGCGACGTCACTTCAGGTGAAGTCACCTTCACCTGAAGGTGTCATCAAGATGGCTAGAGAGTGGGGGATCCTGCCATCACAACATGATCACATTTATCTCAGAATGAACTACTCATGCAAAATGTCATCAAAGTGCCTAAAATGACAGAGAATAGTGACTTTTGGGAGTTTACAAGACCGGATATCTGACTGTTTTGCGTCTGCTAGTTTGCTTACCAGAATTAAATCTGAAACTTGCCTCATTGTTTTCATTCAGTGATATTGTCAGGAAGAAGAACTAGAGCCACACCTACTCTAATTCTTAGAGGGTACTAATATCCATCAAAAAGAAGACATGAATTACAAACAACCAAATTTACTAAGATGAATTTGAGGCATGTATTGGTTATTTATTGCTTTGTAATAACCCCAAAACTTAATGGCTTGAAGCAATAAGTATTTATTATTTCAGTTGCCATGGATCAGGAATTCATACATGGCTTAGCTGGCTGTTCCTGCTCCGAGTCTTTCATGAGGCTGTAGGCAAGATGTCAGTCTGGGCTGCAGTCATCTGAAGGCTTGACTGGGGCTGGTGAATCAGCTCCCAGGGTGCATCATTTACATGATTTGAGAGATAGTGCTGGTTGGTAACAGGAGCTTCAGTTCCTTGCCATGAATCTCTCCAGAGGACTGCTTGAGTATCTTCAGAATGTTAAGACTGGCTTTCTCCCAGAGTAACTGATCCAAACAGTTAGGTGAAGGTGTCAATATGTCTTACAATACAGCTGGGTGCAGTAGGTCATGCCTGTACTCCTAGCACTTTGGGAGGCTGAGGCAGGCAAGATCACTTGAGGTCAGAAGCTCAAGACCAGCCTGGCCAACGTGGTGAAACCCTGTCTCTGCTAAACATACAAAAATTAGCTAGGCATGGTGGGGCACACCTATAATCCTACCTGCTTGGAAGCCTCAGGCAGGAGAATTGCTTGAGCCCAGGAGGCGGAGGTTGCAATGAGCTGAGATCATGCCACTGCACTGCAGCATGGGTGACAGAGTGAGACTCCAACTCAAAAAAAAAAAGTCTTACAATACAATCTCAAGAATCACACATATGATTGCTGCCACATTCATTTACAGTGCATGGTTAAGTTTGTTGCACATCCAAGGGGAGAGGAATTACTGAAATGCCAAATAATTTGTGGACATATTTTAAGACCTCCACAAGATACTTACTTGATCTCATTTTTGCAAATAAAATGGAATTTATCCTCTCCTCTCCATATTTTTACAAGAAATATTTGTCAAACACTTACTACATGCCAGGCCTTGCTGTAGGTGTTAGGAATACAGCTCTGAACACTGTATTAAGGGGAAGTTAAGGTTGAGCAGGATGGAGGAGATAGCTACTTAACAACAAATTCAAGTGCAACTGAAGGGACTTGCCAAGTGGGGACCATGGTGAAAAGGTGAGTACCTTCCTATCTCAGAAAGGCATTCACTATCAATTTCAGTGGGGAATATGGGATTCTCAGTATTTCCAGACTTTCTGATTTTTCAAGAGAAGGTGGAACTATATGCATGTGTGTAAAATTTCCAGGATTTTAATGTTAGCAACTACTTCAGATGTTTATAAAACACTATAAGGAAAAAAGTCAGTGGGCCTAAATCAAGCAATAGACAAAAATATTCACATAAATTAATAAAAGCTTAAATAAAAGTTTAGAAAAAAGCTCTGCTGATATCTTAGTAATACTGATTAATTCTTCTCTTTTAAAATGATATTGATAATTTTTTTAAAGCTTAAAAACAAAAATCTCAGGGAAATAAGAGTAGGAAAAAATGATGTTGTGGAAGAAACGGGACAGCCAGCACTTAAATAAAATGAATTTACAATCAAGTATGCAATACCCTAGATAATTTTCTGCCCTTTCCCCTTACAGAAAATAAAACATTTATGGTATGTAAAAAATACATAGACAGACCCTGCTTGTTGCATTTGGTGACTTAAAAATAAGAGCTAATGAATTTTTTTTTTGTTTTGAGATAAGAGTCTCACTGTTACCCAGGCTGGAGTGCAGTGGCACAATCTCTGCTTACTGTAACCTCCACCTCTTGTCCCTCAGCCACCCACACAGCTGGGACTACAGGTGCTCACCACCACACGCAGCTAATTTTTTGAATTTAGTAGAGACAGGATTTCACCATGTTTCCTAAGCTGGTCTTGAACTCCAGCGCTCAGGCAATTTATCTGCCTCAGCTTCCCAAGTGCTAAGATTATAGGTCTGTGCCCTGGTGGTAATATTCTTTTTTTTTTTTCTTTTTCTTAAGACAGAGTCTCTCTCTGTTGCCCAGCCTGGAGTGCAGTGGCACAATCTTGGCTCACCACAACCTCTGCCTCCTGGGTTCAAGCGATTCTCCTGCCTCAGCCTCCCGAGTAGCTGGGATTACAGGCATGTGCCACCATGCCTGGCTAATTTTTTGTATTTTTAGTAGAGATGGGGTTTCACTATGCTGGCCATGCTGATCTCAAACTCCTGACCTTGTGATCTGCCCGCCTTAGCCTCCCAAAGTGCTAGGATTACAGGTGTGAGCCCCTGCACCCGGCCAAGAGCCAGTAATATTATTATTATTATTATTACTATTATTACTATTATTATTATTATTATTTTGAGATGGAGTCTCTGTTACCCAGACTGGAGTGCAGTGGCACAACCTTGGCTCACTGCAACTTATGCCTCCCAGGTTCAGGCGATTCTCCTGCCTCAGCCTCCTGAGTAACTGGGATTACAGGAGCGCACCAATATTCCCAGCTAATTTTTGTATTTTTAATAGAGATGGGGTTTTGCCATGTTGACCAGGCTAATCTTGAACTCCTGACCTCAGGTGATCCGCCCACCTCAGCCTCCCAAAGTGCTGGGATTACAGGCACGAGCCACCATGCCCAGCTGCTAATAATATTCTTAATTGATCATTTGTTTTCTCCCAAATTATTTATTGTGTTATAAGTCTGCAGTCTATAATGAAGAACTAGAAATGGTGATGGCTTATCTCTTTCTTTTAGAGTGTAAATGTTGGGCCGGGGACGGTGGCTCATGCCTGTAATCCCAGTACTTTGAGAGGCTGAAGCGGGCAGATCACCTGAGGTCAGGAGTTTGAGACCAGCCTGGCCAACGTGGTGAAACCCTGTCTCTACTAAAAATACAAAAAAAATATTAGCCAGGCATGGTGGCGTGCGTCTGTAGTCCCAGCTACTCAGGAGGCTGAGGCATGAGAATCGCTTGAACCCTGGGAGAAGGTTGCAGTGAGCCAAGATCATACCACTGCACAATCTGGCTTGGGTGACAGAGCGAGACTCCATCTCAAAAAAAAAAAAAAAAAAAAAGTAAATGTTGAAGCAACATTTAATCTACCAGGCTTTCAAATTTCAATAAGAAATCATATGTTGGGCTAGGTGCAGTGGCTCAGATCTGTAATCCCAGCACCTTGGGAGGCTGAGGCGGGCGGATCACAAGGTCAGGAGTTCAAGACCAGCCTGGCCAACATGGTGAAACTCCATCTCTACTAAAAAATATAAAAATTAGGCATGGTGATGCACACCTGTAGCCCCAGCTACTTGGGAGGCTAAGGCAGAAAACTGCTTAAACCCAGGAGGCAGAGGTTGAGGTAAGCCAAGATCGCATCATTGCACTCCAACCTGTGCAATAGAGTGAGACTCTGTCTCAAAAAAAAAGAAAAGAAAAGAAAACATAGCAAAACAATTTTTAACAATTAGGTGTAGTGACACAAGCCTGTAGTCCCAGCTGCTCAGGAGGCTTGAGCACAGAAGTTTGTGGCTGCAGTGAGATATGACTGTGGCACTGCACTCCAGCCTAGGTGACAGAGTGAGACTCTATCTCTGAAAAAATAAATA
>PVKP010030311.1:0-28046 GCA_004027715.1 Plecturocebus donacophilus
CTCTGTATCAAAAAAAAAAAAAAAGAATATGATTACAACCTTGGTGGTAGGAAAGTCCTTAAAGAACACATAAACACAAAATGAATAGAGGGGAAAAAACAGTAAATTTACTATATAGGTATTTAAAACTTTGGACAGCAAGAAAATACATTAAAATGTTAAAATATTAGTGGTCAACAGGTATTTTAGTTTGTAATTCCTCTCTTCCTTAGATGAATAGCTCACAAGGTATCCCTCCCTTCTCCAGAGTCATCATGCCCTAGGGAGATTTTGGTTTTTATTTTTCAATCAATACCTGAATTAAGATGCACGGAACTCATCCCTCAGTTTCTCAACATTAGCTTCTGAGATACATTAAGAATGGGAAATTTGAGTTATAGAAGATGGAGCTTTCAATGGAAGATATTCATTCATCATTTCAGCATTTAATTATTCTAAGCAGATACATCAGCAAACCAAATAATCCATTGTGGAATTTACAACCTAACAGAAGGAGACCAGAGATTCAACTATCGGGATAATAAATACAGTACATAACAAATACAGTGTGTAAGTGAGAAGGACTTCGAAAAAATAAAGTAGGGTAAGGAGGATCAGGAGTGCATGGGGGTGCAGGTAGTGGTTTACAATACTAACTAGGGCAGATAGGATCTCTCTCACTGAGAGGTGAAATTTTAGCAGACTTGAGGATGAAAAAGAATTAGCTAAGTAGATTATTGGAGAAAGACTATTTCAGACAGGAAATAGAGCAAAACTTCTAATGCTACTCATTAAGAACTTTGGCTTTTCATGTGGTGAAAAAGGGAGTTGTGCAGGTCTTTGGGTTATATCGTTTTAGTTACTTTTTTTTTTTTTAACAGACTTTATCTTTTAAAGCAGTTTAAGGTTCACAGCAAAACATAGCAAAAAAAGAGGAAGGTACAGAGATCTCCCATATAAAGCGTGCCCCTACCCAAGGATAGCTTCCCCCACATCAACACCCCTACCTACCTGATGAACCTACCCCGACACATCATTACCACTCAAAGACTACAGTTTACACTATGGTTCGCTTTTGGAGTGGTACAATTGATGGATTTGGATAAGTGTATAATGACACATATCTGCATGTATTATAGTATCATACAGAATAGTTTTGCTGTCCTAAAAGTTCTCTGTGTTCCACCTGTTCATCTGCCCCTGCCCCATGCCCGGCATTCTCTAATTTTTTTTTTTACTGTCTTCATAATTTTGACTTTTCCAGAATGTTATATGGTTGAAATCATACAGCCTTTCCAGATTGACTTCTTTCACTTTGACTTACATTTTTAAAGGATCCCTCTGGTGAGGAGATTAGGTTGTAGGGGTTCAAAAGTAAAAGCAGGGAGACTTGTTGGAAGGTTTTGCAGTAATCACAATGAGAGATGATGTGAATTTAGCTGGAGATGTTGAGAAAATGGTAGGATTTGGAGGCTATACTGAAGGTAGACCCAACAGAATTTCCTAATGGTGTGGATATGGAGTATGATAGAGAGGCGTGAAGGATAGGATCCAAGACTTGAGGCCTCAGTAACTGGAAGGTTGGAGTTGCCATCTGCTGAGATGGGGGAGGCTACCTGTGACACGGATTTTTAGGGGGAGTTTAGGAGTTCAGGTTGGATATGTTGACGTTGGGATGTCTGTTAGATATCCAAATGAAGATCTACTGACTCAAATATTTATTTTTATTATCGTCTTCCTCATCTTCTACATCCACCCACTTTTTTTCTTTTTCTTCTTCTGTAAATATCCAGATCCAACACAGGAATGGGACTAGCAAATAAAAATGGTTAAATTGGAAACACAAATTGTAGCTGAGGAATAGGAGCAAATCTTCTGTGAGATGGTCCAGGCCTGGCAGGTCCTGTCTTCCAAAGCTGCATTCATTCAGATCCATTGTCTTGTTTTTTTTTTCCTGACTTTTCTTTCTTTCTATATTAATATTTATTATACTGTTTAATTATTTATTAGCAATGCTTTCAGAAAGCTAGAATTGGATAATCCTTATCTCACAATCCTATCCTCTGAAATGCCACCTCCCCTTACTTGGCATGCTAGTTACTGGTACTATTCCTAATTCCCAAAGTGCGTGATGTTGTTTCATGCCTCCATTCCTTTACTCACAATGTTCTTCCTGTCTGAACTCTTAATATTGTTTCTCCTATCCCACTTCCAAGCCATCCCAACGTTGTTCACACAATTCTTACTTGATTTTCAAAGCTTATCTTTAGGGCCTGGAAACAGTGGCTTGTGCCTATAATTCCAGCACTTTGGGGGCACAAGGAGGAAGGGTCCCTTGAGCTCAGGAGTTAGAGACCAGCCTGGACAACATAAGGAGACCCCTGTCTCTACAAAGAATTAAAAAAAAATTAGCCAGGCACAGTGGTGCCTGCCTGTGGTCCCAGATACTTGGGAGGATCCCTTGAGCCTGGAAGGGCAAGGCTATAGTGAGCTGTGATGGCACCACTGCACTCCAGCTTGGGCAACAGAGCGAGACCCTGTTTCAGAAATAAAAATAAAAAGCAAAGTTTCCCTTTAAAAAGCATTCCCTGATTCGAACCCTCTCCCCTTTCAGTCTGGGATAGGTTGCCCTTCTTTCCTATTGCCATAGCACCTTGTAAATATCATCCATACTGCATTTATTGTATTTTGTTTTATGTGTGTTTCAGTCTGTCTTCTCACTTCAGACTGAAGTTCCTTGCTAGCAGGAATAATATCTTATTCATCTTTGTATTCCTAGTACCCAACACTCTATAAACACTTTAAACGAGAGTCTCTCCTTATGGGTGGTTAACTTCTTAAAGCTAGGCCTTTCTCATGCCCTTTCAATGTAACAAATCCTATCCCACTGACTTCCTGGGGAAGGACAGGGTAACACTAGAGAGTAATAATACAGTGACATCCAAAAAAACCACAAACTTTGTCATGCAAACTTGTGCCCTTGGTCATAAACTCAGAGAATCGGCCAGCACCTTTAGAACAGAGCTGTGATTATACACAACTGCTTTCTGGAACCCCATTCTCAGTCCTGCTGCTGCCTTCATCTCCCACTGAGACATCTTGGGGGTAGTGATGGGGTTAAGTAGCCATATAGACAGCAAGTTTTTATCATTTTAATAGAAGACCGGTATAGAAATTGCATTTTAACTATTAAGAAGATTCATTCCATTATGACTTCAACCAGCATCTTACTCTCTAGCCTAGATTTTTTCAGTTTGGGTAAGACATCCCTGTGGCCACTGTTGGTTTCAGCTGATCACCTAGACTCACACCAGTATTAATTTAACTACACGGATTCAGCTAGAACACATAGCAGCTCAAGGTTTCTGCTTCCTGCTATGGATTAGCTTACAGTTTAGTTAAAACCACTTGTTGCTATTCCTACGATCATGTCCCCTTTGAAGATGAGGAAACTGAGGCTTAGAGGAGGGCTATAACTTATTCCTGGACACAGACAAAGCAAGATGGGATTCAAACTCAGGATTGAGAATCCTGTAGTAATTCTAGTGTCAAGACAGCTCTGAGGGTTGGACCAAATCCAGACACACTAAACTAATCTTCCTGGTGAGAACCATCACCACTGCTTTTGAGGTGGAGTCTCGGTCTTGTCAACCAGGCTAGAGGGCAATGGCATGATCTCGGCTCACTGCAACCTCTGCCTCCTGGGTTCAAGTGATTCTCCTGCCTCAGCCTCCCAAGTAGCTGGGATTACAGGTGCCTGCCACCACGCCTGGCCAATTTTTGTGTTTTTAGTTGAGATTGGGTTTCACCATGTTGACCAGGCTGGTCTCGAACTCTTGACTTTAGGTGACCCACCTGCCTTGGTCTCCCAAAGTGTTGGGACTACAGGCGTGAGCCACTGTGCCCAGCCACTACCACATCTTAAAGACCTAACTGGAAGAGTCAAGACGACACTTGAAGGAAGTACCTCTGAGAATGTGCTGCTGGTCAGACTGGCCATACCGGCAGTGTTGGCTCTGCCCAGAAATGCCAAAATTCCCTTCTCCACATTGCCAACCCAGCAACCTGATACCCATTTCTGTTGGCTTTGAGAATGAAACCTTACCTAACTCTTTGCTGCCTCTACTTCTTTTACAGGCCGATGATTTCATGCCACGCTGAAATTAAATAATCAAGGCATTGGTTTCTGTCACAGCAGTTAAACACAAACCATTAAGGGAAACCATTGTCCTTTTGTCCGGAACAACTAACCAAGCATGAAACTATGAAAGAAATGTGTGCTATTTCCTGGGGCTGGTGTATTACAGGCAGCTGCCCAGGTAACTAGTCCATAGCTCAATATGAAAACTAACTGGGATGATAGTCTGGGGACTAACTGCTGGAGAATAAATTAATCTGGAAATTATTCTGTCATCCAGAAACTTTGCTAGTGTTTTACCAAGTGTTTTACTCCTTTTAGCATCTCATTTCATATCTATAACCTCTTTTACTATAAGTCAAAAGTTAAAAGTGAGCACTAACTTTCAGATCCTGGGATAACCACCCAAATTTTCAGATCCTGGGATAACCCACCTACACGGAAAAAATGACATCTGTCCTGATATTAGACCCTGCTGGGAGGCATCTTTTTTTTTTTTTTTTTTTTGAGACAGGGTCTCACTGTGTTGCCCAGGCTGGAGTGCAGTGGTGCAATCATCATTCACTGCAGCCTCCAACTCCTGGGCTCAAGGGATCCTCCCACTCAGGCTCCTGAGTAGGTGGGACTACAGGCACATGCCACCATGCCTGGCATGGAAGGCATCTTCTTTACCCGTTCATGAGACCACAGGAACGTGTCATCTTCAGGGGGACTGAATGAATCTCTGGTTTACAGCTGAGCAGAAATAGCTGCTATTTTGAACCTTGGAAACTTGCTTAATGGCGACACTTAGCACCTTACCTACCTCAGCCTTGAAATGTTGCTGAAACCACTGGATACCCTGGGACACTTTGTCTCATTCTTAAACACTGTCCAGATGTTTTCTCTCAGGATGTTGTGTTTAGAAGGAAATGGGGCTTCCCATTCCCCTCCCTGTGATGAGCATCCTGACTTTCTGGCTTCACAGGAGCTTTATTTCATTGATTTATTTGTAGTTATTTATGACATCATAAACAGTGGGTCAGGGGAAAAGATGGAGGCTCAAGAGGAGGAGACTGAGATGGAAAAGCAGTGAAGCTCTTCCCTGACCCCAAGCCAACACCTATCAGGAGCTGAAACCATCTCTCATTCAGGGATTCTGGTGAAAGTGTTGAAACAATGGCTTAGTCATGTAGCCATCCTTAAATCCCAGTCTGCCCCTTGCCTAGGTGCAGGGTTTCATCAACCACTCCCCACTTTAATGATTTTTCCCCAGAGTCTTTTCCAACCAATGAGAATGCAAGCCAGAATAATCATTAACAATACCACAGACGGACGCAGAATTATCTTAACCTGGTTTCCTGTCAGATTATGAATAAACTTTCCATCACCCATCCTGATTGCTCTTCCTTTGGTTTAAAACTTGTTCAGAGAGTTGCTCGGGCTCATTCCATATGTGAGCTGAACCTTCCCAAAACAACAGGCAAGGAATGACCAGGCACAGGTGGAGTCCTGGGGCCTATGTCAGGAATTTGGAAGCCACTGAACCATGGAATATAAACCAGGGAAGGATACCTCCTAGCTTTCTGTTTTGTAAGAGATCAGAGAGGGCTTTGGGTCATGGCCAAAGCCTAGACACAGAGACTTTGTGTGTAGTATACTTGGTCAGAGAATGTCTAGTGACCAGAGACATCACAGTGACACACTCCTTCCAGAGAAATAATACATGCCTTTGTAATAGGACCCTTCATGGCAGTCACCTAGGGTATAGAAAGAAAATACATTTTATTTTTATTTATTTTTTTTAGAGAGAGAGGGTCTCTGTCTTCCAGGCTAGAGTGCAGTGGCATGATCTGAGCTCACTGCAACCTCTGCCTCCCGGGCTCAAGCAATCCTTCTGCCTCAGACTCCCAAGTAGCTGGAACTACAGGCGTACACAATCACGTCCAGCTAATATTTTGATTTTCTGCAGAAATGGGATCTTACTTTGTTGCCCAGGCTGGTCTTGAACTCCTGGGGTCAAATGATCCTCCTGCCTTGGCCTCTCAAAGTGCTGGGATTACAGGTGTGAGCCACCATGCCTGGCTAGAGAACACATTTTAGAGCCTGGATCCACCATGGGGTGACCTGTGAGAAGTTATACAATCTCTCTGGGACACTGTTTTGTTATCTGAAAAATGAGTTTGATAATATTACCTACCTCACAAAGTGCTTGTGAGGGTCAAATGAAGCAAGTGTCTTGTGTGGTGCTTGGCATGCAGGGCACACTCAAAACAAATGTTGCTGTCCATCTCTTACTCTGCTTTCTGAAGTTGACATTAATCCCAGGTCACCTAGGAACTAGCATCCACACATCAGAGGGCCTGCACTTTAATGTGCCTTCCTCAAAGTTTTCTAAACCCCTCTCCAGGAGGACTGGCAGTGCTGTCCAGCCTGGACTTGGTCCCACATGGGCCTCAATCCCTTTTTCACCTCTCCAGGACACTCTGCCTCTCAACACCCCTCCCCTGTTCCCTCATGCGGGGTTGATCAGATTCCCTGAGAAACTCCAGGTCTCACTTTGATGGGGTTGTCCCTGGGCCCCAAGGTCAGGACCAGGTTCCAGGATGGTAGCCTGGGAAGCAGATCACTCCCACTCACCAACATGACATTTCTTCTTGAGGGATCTTGCAAGATTGAGCACCAGAATGTGGCTGACATGCTGACTTTGGGTGGCTTAAATTTTTATTTAGACAGGAGCCCTTCCCTAGACAAACCTGGCCTCTTTGAGATATGGCTTCAGAATATTCTGTCCTTGCTCAGTTGGAGCTTCGTAATTAACTGTGAGATGTGTGTTGCCCTTGGTGGAATGTAAATGCCACGAGTTCAGGAATCACGTCTGTTATTTACTGCTGCACCCAAGCAACCTAGATGAGTGCCACATTCACAGAACACTTAACCAAAATATTTGTTGAATAAATATATGAAAGACTATCTTTGTCTTTAAACTCCTAGGAGCTTATTCTGAAGTCACTCTAGAAACCCCCTGGGTTGCAGAATTACCCTGGGAAACAGTAGCAGCCCCCAGACACTTGTTACTTGAGTCTGCAGGGGGCTTGGGGACAGCCACTCTTCACTAATAATCATGCGTCCTTCCTGGGACTATTAAGAGAACTCACTTGTGTCGCTAAGTAAACTTTAGAATGCCCAGTGCCAATCATGTGATAAGCAGCGAGGTCTTGCCTCAGCCTCTGTCATTAGCATGAGGACCAATTTGAAGTTGCTGCTTTCTAGGCCCAGTGCATCTTATAAGATGCATCTCTTTTAGCTTGATGCCCCACTAAAAGAAGTACCTGTGCCTCTGCTGCTCCAGAGAACAGCTATCTCTTTGAGATATTCTCCAAAGGAATTCTCCAAGAATTCCACAGGGTAGGATAGGGCATCCCACATAAACCACATTTCCCATAATATAATCCTAAATATAGTTTCTAATTTGATGAAATCTGTTTAATTCTATCTGCAGAGGCTAGAACAATACCTGGCACATGACAGGTACTCATTAAATCTTTGTGGAATGAATGAATGAAATGTGTGCAAACTATGGGAGCATTTATCAAGGACATCTTGATAAGGAGAGAGGGATACATTTGCCAGAGCCCTGAAGAAAGAGGAGTAGTTAGCTGGGAGAACAAAGCAGGGGAGAACATCTTAAGGAGAGGCATATGAGAAGGATTTGGACAGGGAGAAAACAGGTGTGCCTAAGAAACCAGAAGAACTCAGAAGGAATCCCAAATTCCTAACCATCATTTACAGAGTTGGTGGCACATGGCCCTTCCCTTCTTCTCTGCTTCTCCCTCCTCTCATTCCTCCCACACCAACCTCATTCCACTCAACTGCTGCCCCCTTTCCTCCTGCAGATGAACCCCCACTTTCTGCCTCAGGGCCTTTGAACTTACTCTTTCCTTTCCCTCATTTTCAAAAGCCTATTTTTTCTTGTCACTTAGCTTCAAATCAATATCACCACCCTAGGGAGACCTTTCTCGACAACCAAATCTAAAGTAGCATCTTGCCACCCCAAGTATTCTTTCTCTCATCTCCTTGCTTGCTTCTTTCTTCTTCAGAGCAGCTATCTCCATCTGAGTATATCTATTTATCCATTTTCTTGTTCATTGATTATCTCCCCCCCAGCTAAAATGTGAGTTCCATGAGGGCAGAGATCCCAACAGTTTTGTTTACTACTGTATTCTCAGCACCTGGCACAGAGGCTTAGCAGATATATACTGAATGAATGAATTAATGAATAAATGGCTGTGGCAGGGAGAGAATAAGGAAAAGGAAAGCAGAGGCCAGACCATGCAGGGCTTCGGGGGTCACACTGTGCCTTCTGGATCTTTTTAAGGGCAATAAGAAGGCATGGAGGAGTTTAAGCAGATGACTTATCTGACAATCTTTGCTTTTTTTTTTTTGAGATGGAGTCGCACTCTGTCGCCAAGTTGGTGTACAGTGGCATGATCTCGGCTCACTACAACCTCTGCCTTCCAGGTTCAAGAGATTTTCCTGCCTCAGCTTCCCAAGTAGCTGGGATTACAGGCACATGCCACCACACCTGGCTAATTTTGACATTTTTAGTAGAGACAGGGTTTCACCATGTTGGCCAGGATAGTCTCAATCTCTTGACCTTATGATCTGCCTGCTATTGCCTCCCAGAGTGCTGGGATTACAGGTGTGAGCCACCATGCCTGTCCAATCTTTGCTTTTTTAAAAGATCATTCTGGCTGTTGTGTGGTGTGTGAATTGTATGGAACTGAAATGCAGCAATGTGAGGCACAGACCAGGTGAGGTGATGGTGGCCTGGCCAGCTGGGGCATGGGATGGAGATGGAAATCAGTTTATGTGCAGCCTGAAGAACTAACAAAGTTTGGTTGTAGCATAATTGGTAGGTTTAACATATCTAAAGAAACAATGAGATTATGTTTGGCCAGACAAGCTCATGGGGTTGTTGGTAGCAGAATTAGGCATTAACCTCTACCCCAGGTTTTGGGTACAGAAGCTGGGCAGAACTTCTCCATTACTCTTCCTCCATCATATTCAAGGGGCGAAAATATCCTAGAAAAAAAAAAGGGATTGGGGTATCAATCTAGACTACTCTTCTTTGATATACTTTGATATTTAGTTAGTCAAAGAAGTTTGATGACCTGGGATGGTCCAGACTGAGGTCAGATAGGCGAGTGAGGGCACAATGGGTGTGGCTTACCACCAGGAAGGGATCTTCTGGATGGGAACCCAAGGCTCAACAGCAGGGGCGCAGGAGATGATCTAGGTGGAGGGTATGGGTGGTCTCACTAATCCTCCTGCCTCACCCTCCTGGCTATAGAGCTGAAGGTCTCTGTAATCCTCCCAGACTTGTGGTCAAGGACGTCTAGCCTAGTAGAGCCGGTCAACCTAGCCTTGAAGAGTGCTCCTGAGTTTTCATTCTCCAAGCAGGCACCAGCTGGTGTGAAAGCAGAACTGATTTGTGGAGGAAAGTAAGCTACCATGGGGATTCTCTAGAACTTCTGGAGAGGGATCCTAGAAATACTAAACTTGCAGCTAATTTCATAGGGGAAGGATTGGTGGTCGTGTAATTCAGGTAGCCTAGAAAGTCAGCTTTATTTTCTAGATGGCTCACCTGTTCAGGTGGGATCATCTGAGTGACACACAGAAGACAGGGAATCTGGTGGGGAAGACAAACGATACAAATGACTATTTAGAGTCTGACGAGTATTGTGAAGGAGAATTGCAGTGCTCCAAGAGAGGAAATATGGGTTACCTTTGCTAGCTAGGAAACGTGTCTGTGAGGAAGTGACATTTCAGCTGAGTTTGAAGAGAGGGCAGAAAGAATGGCCAGGACAAGGGATGGGTTGGGGAAAGACATTAATTTGAGAATTTGGTAACGGGGAAAACAAAAGATCAGCAAGCTAATGAGAGAGAGAATTGCAGGTGATGTGGCTGGAGAAATGGGCAGGGTAAAATAAGGTGGCAGAACCTGTGGACCATGTGAAGATTCTGGACTCTGGAGCAAGGCAAGCTATTGGTAAGTTTTAAGAAGGGGCATGACCCAATCAGTTTAGGTCAAATATTATGTTTTCACTGCCCTAAGAATAATCAAGCCAGGAGCACTGAAAAGAATGAATGAGAATGAGGCTGGACTCTGGACTATGACAAATTCTCCCAGGTTATGAATGTCTCCTTGGGTAGCTTAGCAGCAAGTCTTGACATAAGTTATTTTACTCACCAGGAATCTCACATTCTGTAGGATCATAAATATTACCATTATTACCAATGCAAGTGGCTTTTTACCGCTTTAAGGCGTCTACATGCTCTCACAAACGTCTATTTGATTCTCAAAAGCAAGCCTGTGAAGTAGGCTTTGCTGTTAGCCCCATTTTATATGAGGGGAAATTGAGACTCAGGGAGAAAAACTTGCTTACGGCCAAATTAAAGTACTAAAGCTCAGAGGGTCAGAGCAATCTTCAACCAGATTCTCTAATCCAGAAACCTGTGTTCTGTCCATTTAGCCACACATCCTTCAAACAGAGGTTCTAAACAACTAATGCAGTTTTGTAATATTTACAAGGATGAGTAAAACATAAAATAAACTGGGGATGGGTGGGTAAAGCGAACGTATTGAATTTAAAGTGACTGCTGGATCTTCAAGTGGAGAAGCTAGTAGACACACATGAGGGTGTGGAATCAGGAAATGATTATAATATGTCTATATTTATTTTAAAGGTCCTCAGAGCACGCTGTCCTGTTGCTCAAAAAATCTGGGGACTCATGAACCCAGCAGAGCTTGGTCTGTTATCAACACAGAGATGATTCTATAGTACAAGACCCTCTTTGTTCTGGAAGCAAAATTTAAAACTTGTCTATATCAGGTGTTTTTGTTATAGGGAAAATTTAGAGCAAATAGCATATAATGTGATCAATTTAAAAATATGATTTATATTGGGAGGCTGAGGTGGGCAGATTACGAGGTCAAGAGATTGAGACCATCCTGGCCAACATGGTGAAACCCTACTTCTACTAAAAAATACAAAAATTAGCCAGGCGTGATGGCACATGCCTGTGGTCCCAGCTACTCGGGAGGCTGAGGCGTAAGAATCGCTTGAACCCAGGAGGCGGAGGTTGCGGTAAGCTGAGATTGCACCACTGCACTCCAGCCTGGTGACAGAGCAAGACTCCGTCTCAAAACAAAACAAAACAAAAAAACATGATTTATAATATCATGAGGGGTATTGATCGTAACTTAGTCAATTGATCATAACTTTATTAAAAAATTAGTTGCCCAATAGAGCTGTTTAGCTAGAATGGCAGATAGGGATGACAGTAATATATAAGATGCCAAAGGAGGGTGGTGGTGTGAAAAAGGTAGGGGTAATAAAAATCAATTTGATCAGTGATGTTTAGGTTTTAAAACAATTACTCATAACTATAAAACTCCAATGTCTGAAAGCCGTGTAGGAAAAACAGCATTGATATTGCACGTCTGAATCTCTCAAGCCTCTGACACTTTTCCTCTCCATTGAAAACAATTGCTTTATAAAGTGAGTTTTTGCTTTACAAAGTCAGTTGCTGCAGGCAGTCCTCTTCCAGTTTCAGATGAAGTCCTAGCTCTCCCAGTAGGGCTGTTGGGCCCCACAGGGTCGTGGGGTGTCCCTTATGCTGTGCCAAGGTGCAGGATCCGAGAAGTAAAGAGACAGGACACTGAAGAACTGGTGAAGAGCATGTGGACTCAGGGGGCCACATCACCTAGGAGCGAAGACAGGCAAGGCCCCGAACATGCAAAAGCGTCTGTATTTATTAGGTACAAGTAAGGGGAAGGGTTGTAAGTGAGGTCATCATCTATAGGCTTAGTGATAGAGCATACATAATCACGTGAGTTACAAGTGAGGGTGCCACCCCATTATGTCACCTGGGCAGAGAGGTGGGCTGTGCGCAGTAGGGGGCCATGCTGTGTGCAGTAGTAGAGGGTCGTGTACAGAAAAGGGGTCCACCTCCATTAGGACACCGAGGCAAGGAGGTGGGCTGTGTGCAACAAGTGTCATGCACAACACTTCTTATCTGGGGGCTGGAGACTTCAAAGGATTTCTAATAGAAGGATACTGTAAGCCAATGCAGTGGAAGCTGACAGACTTGTGCTCTTCTCTTAAGATATTTATGGGAGGATGATTTGAGCTAGCACAGAAGTGAGAAAAGACTCACAGGGTGTACAGCTGCTGTGAGTGGTCACACCAGAGGGGTTCTTCTCCCTCGGTTATTTTCAAGATCTCAGGCCTGAGGCCTACTTTCCACAGGAACTGGATGCGAGGTACTACAACTCCTTTATCAGGAGGAGAGGCTCTTGCTCCAAGCCTGCCATACAGCATATGCCCTTTCAGGCAGGGACGCCACCGCCTGGGTCTTTGGTTCTTGTCCTGGTCTGGCTATTTTCCCATGTACTGCTTCTGTTCTGTGACTGCTCTAGGCATACCTCCTGCTACAAACTACTAGATGGTTATATAGAAGGATTATATAAATCAGCACTAAATGCGTCGGTACAGCTCCAACTACAATGCCTATATGATTATATAGAAAGATTATATGGGACTAAGTATGATTATATATATATATAAGCTAGATATAAGTAAGCAGTGAGTTATACTTCAGGCACTAATGGTGCCTGGGGTCTGCACAGTTCTCCTTCCTCGGTGCCCATAGGGGGTGTTACCCACAGTCCCCATTTTCCATTCTCCTATGTGCCTTTGGCCTGAAATACCTTTCTTACTCCACCTCTCTTCTCTAAAATACTCTTCATCCTCCAGGGGCACATCACAGATCACAATTGCTTTCTGGAGCTCCTCCTTAGAACTCCTGTGTCATTTTGAGCATGCCACTCAGGGCAGTTTCCTTTGTAGATTGCGTGTGTGTGTGTGTGTGTGTGTGTGTGTGTGTGTGTGTGTGTGTTTTGAGACAGAGTCTCACTGTGTCTCCCAGGCTGGAGTGCAGTGCATGATCTTGGCTCACTGTAACCTGCAGCTCCTGGGTTCAAGCGATTCTCATGCCTCAACCTCTCAGGTAGCTGGGACTACAGGCGTCCGCCATCACACCTAGCTAATTTTTGTATTTTTAGTAGAGATGGGGTTTCACCATGTTGGTCAGGCTGGTCTCGAACTCCTGGCCTCAAGTGATCTGTCCGCTTCAGCCTCCCAAAGTGCTGGGATTACAAGTATGAGCCACTGCACCTGGCTGTCTCTGTGTGTTTCTTATTTCCATCAATAGAGTCTAAGCTGCTTGGGGTTAAAAATCAGCTCATACTTTGTGTGCCTTAAAACTAATACGGTGCCTTCAACGTTATAGTCATTCAAGACTTGTAAACTGAATGAAGACAGGAAGGAATGAAAGGAGAAGTGGAAATTCAGATACTCAGCCTTATGATGAGGCCCTTAGGACTGACCAAATGGAATTTCTCCAGTTAACCTGGATAATGATATTGTGGTTACTTTTATTTTTGACATGGAGAAATCTCTTCCTATCTAAGCCCTCAAATAAAAACTGAAGGGTTGAAATAAATAGATAATATATGAGATGTGAAAGCTTAATTTCACAAGGCAAAATTTATTACATCATTAAAGCTATATTTTTAAGTAGGATGGCAAATTGTTTTATATAGAAATTCTCAAAAAAAAGAATCCTGTCTTCAAATTATAGTAAGACTGCAGCTAGAGAAAAAACCCATCTGTGCTCAGAGATAAAAATGGGAATGAGATTTACCAAAATGTATACCCTTCTCTATCATTTAAAAAATTTGAGGTTCAGAGGCCAGGTGCGGTGGCTCATGTCTGTAATCCCAGCACTTTTGGAGGCCGAGGTGGGCAGATCACTTGAGGTCAGAAGTTCAAGACCAGCCTGGCCAACATGGTGACACCCTATCTCTACTAAAAATAAAAAAATTAGCTGGGTGTGGTGGCATACACCTGTGGTCCCAGCTATTTGAGAGTCTGAGGCAGGAGAATTGCTTGAATTCCAGAGGCGGAGGTACAATGAGCAGAGATCACGCCACTGCACTCCAGCCTGGGTGACAGAGCAAGACTCCGTCTAAATAATAAAAAAAAAAATCCGTGTTCAAAATATCTTTATTAATTAGAACTCTTATTACAAAAAAAAATTTTGTTTTTAAAAAATCTGCCTTCCTCAAAAGAGCATATGTTCCTACTATAAAAAATTCTTGGCACGAGTATCAGGTATTTTTCTGAGCCAAAGTACAGCAATTTTGACAAAATAAAGCCCACAAGGTGCCCAGTGAACACCAGGTAATGAGTTTAATGTGTTCGCCTGATGGTCATTTAATGAATGATCAACATATTAAAACATATTTAAAAAGGCAGAGGATGTGACCCAAAGCTTTGGTTACAACATATGTAGGAATTTGTGATGAATGAATCACACAGATTAACTCAGGGAAATAAGGAGCTCTTACACAGGTTTGACAATAATTAGTAAACCTGTAAATAGCTCTAAGTTGTTTCTGTCTGCAGCACTTATTCCTTGACCAAACTAAATTCTTCCTCCAGGAGTGCTGAATGGGCATTTCTCTCTTTAAACTTTGAATCTGGGAAGCACACAGACACATGTCTGGATCTCCTGCCATGATCTTCCTATTCCTTTTCTTTCTTTCTCTTTAAAAAAAAAATGGTTCTTTTTCTCCCTAATTAAAAACATCTTACACTCCCACTGTGGAATTTTTTTTTAATTCAGTAAAATATAAAAAAGAAAACACATTCACAATCTCACTGCTCTTAGACAACCACAGTTTGTTACATTTTCTTCCATCTTTTAAAAATGGTTCTATCTGCATAATAATATTTTTTACACTGTTAAACTGCACTGTTTTTTAAAAAATTGTTTTATTTTTAATTGACATGTAATATTGTGCATATTTATGAGGTACAGAGTGACATTCTGATGTATTTTGATACATGTATACAATGTATAATAATCAAATCATGGTGATCAGCATATCCATCATCTCTAACATTGATTATTTATTTGTGATGGGAACACTCAAAATCTTCTCTTCAGCTATTTGAAAATATACAATAAATTCTTATTAAATACAGTCACCCTGCAGTGCTATAGAACATTAGAAGCTAGTTTTCCTATCTAGCTGCAATTTCATATCCCTTAACGAACTTCTCCCTATCCCTGCTCCCACCAACCTTCCCAGCCTCTAAGCACCACACTTCTGCTCTCTGCTTCTGTGATCTCAACTTCTTCAGGTCCCACATATGAGTGAGAACAACTGCACTGTTTTCCTATCCTACTTTTTCCCCCCAGTTAATACCACATTACAGGCATTTCTCCTTGTCACTGGAAACTTTCTCAACTTCATTTTTAATCAGCAGTATTAATAATTTACCATTTCAATGTGCTTTGTTTTTCTTCAAGATGCAAAGCTCTCTGGGTCCTGATGAGCTGTGCAAACCTTTCTTCATGACTCTTTTTCTATGACCTTCCTCACGGCATCTCTTTCTTACCCATCCCTGTTTTAACACACAAATGGTCAGGGGAAGCCAGACTGAGCTGGCTTAGATCGAATCGGGTCCGAAGTCCTAAAGTGACAGAGGTACAAGGGAACAGCTTCAAGCTAAGCTTTGCCATCCACATCACCTGGGAGTCTTCTCAGCTCAAAAAGGAGGCCACAGAAACGAATCTCTCAGCACATTTTTACAAGGCTTAAGTCAGAAGCTCTTTTCCTTATGCCAAGATGCACCTGGAACAACGGGAAATTTAAGAGGAGGGGTGGGAGGAGGAGGAAGTGGCAGCCTCGCCCGATTCAGGGATGGAAGGACGTTTCTAGCAGGCTGATTGTAAAGGCTCACGAGGCAATTAGGTCTAGAATCGTGCTGCTGACTGGTTGAAGGGCCTTGGCCGACAGGAGAAGGAGGGAGATGGATCAGGGTGAGTACTGGGAATCGACTTAGCTTTTCGGAGGTACTAAGTCAAAAGAGGGGAGAAGGGAGAAGTTTGGAGAGGGTAGAGGATGAAGGGAAGAGACAGGAGAGCCTGAATTGATGATTGGTGGCTCATTGTGCAGTTTGTCTCCTTCCCACTTCCCCATCTGCATTTGGACCTTGGAGCACAAATCCTATGGCCATTCGTTTTTGAAGCTTTTCTGAAGCTGTGAACAGCCTTTTCTTTAAAACTGGGGTGCTGGAATGGCCTTGGGAAATCTGAGGAGCCCCAAAAAGAGCTTGGCCCCTGCCACCAGGTGTCCTTGGGTGCTTGGAAGACTATTTCTATGGCCAAATTCTGAAGCTGTTGGGGGACCCCTCTCAGACCCTAGACCTCTCCCTCATCCAGCTTCTCTCCTGACTCTGAGGGCCTCACTGAGAGTTGCTCCCCCCACCCCTGAGCTCAGGCCCCTTTCTGGATCTCTTCAGAACCCCTGCTGCTCCTCTACTGGGAGTGAGAAGAACAGGCGCCCATAGGCCGGACCAGCCTGGCCAACACACAGGGCCTGCCAGGGAGGGCACTAAACAGGGGTCATGTATTTCTTTTTCTTTTTTGAGATGGAGTCTCCCTCTGATCCCCAGACTGGAGTGCAGTGGCATGATCTCAGCTCACTGCAACCTCTGCCTCCCAGGTTTAAGGGATTCTCCTGCCTCAGCCTCCCGACTCGCTGAGATTACAGGTGCATGCTACCACACCCAGCTACTTTTTGTATTTTTAGTAGAGATGGGCTTTTGCCATGTTGGTCAGGCTGGTCTTGAACTCCGGACCTCAGGTGACCCACCCACCTCGGCCTCCTAAAGTGCTGGGATTACAGATGTGAGCCACCATACTCAGTCATGTATTTCTTACGATAATGTTCTAAAGCATGTATTATGCTCCAGTGGCTGGGCACTATGTCTCACACTGGGTATGGTGGCTCACACCTGTATTCCCAACACTTTGGGAGGCCAAGGCAGGTGGAGTACTTGAGCTCAGGAGTTCGAGACCAGCCTGGCCAACATGGTGAAACCCTGTCTCTACTAAAAATACAAAAATTAGCCAGGTATGGTGGCACATGTCTGCAGTTCCAGCTACTTAAGAGGCTTAGGCTGGTGGATTGCATGAGCCTGGGAGGTCAAGGCTGCAGTGAGCTGAGATTATGCCACTGCATTCCAGCCTGGGAGAAAAAGTGAGATCCTGTCTCAAACAATAAATAAATTAGAGATATAAATGGTTTTAAAATGCAGCCAGGATTTGATAGAGAAGGCTCAAGAAGCTTGTCATATGTTAGATTCCAGGGTACTTTAGGGCTATATTTTAGGGTATATTTTCCCCTTGACTATCCCCAACTAGAGTAATTCTAAAACAGTTATATTATCTTTTAAAATTGCATACTCTAATTAAGTAAACAATACACACAAATATATACTTGTTATAAAAAGCTAAAAGTTCACACAGAATTTTAACAAGCTCAAGTTCCCTTTTACATACCTATATACTTTCAATCCTGATCCTTTCCCATAGGAAAGCCCCATTAGCATTTAATCAACTGCTTCCAAATAAAACTAGATTATATAAAATGGTTTGTTTTGCATAATTTTGTGCTTATATTGTATATATTATTTGATGACTTGCTTTTTAAAAATAATCACATATCTTAAAAATCTTTTCATGTCAGTGCATATTGATCTATCAAAAATTTTAATGATTATAATTTTCCATTCTGGGCATATAAGCACAATTTATTTAATGAATTTATTAATTTGCATTGGCTTAGTTTGTTACTATCTCCTATTGATGGAAATTTAGATTGTTTCTAATATAAATAATGCTGCAATGATGTCCCTGTGGTTATAACTTTGCATACATGTGCAAATAGTTTTTATATGTAAGATTTCTAAAAGAATAACTGCTGGATCAAAGCAATAGCCACTTTAAGTTTTGACGGATATCAACTGATTGTCTCTAAAAAGTCTATGTAAATTTACACTCCCACCATCAGGATATGAGACAGTCCATTTCCATATGCTCTTAGCAAAATAGGTTATTCTTATTCTTTTAAATATTTTTGAATAGATCAGAAGAATCTCATGATTGTTTTAGCTCACATTTCTTGCTATTATTATAGAAAGACTGTCTTCTTGATATTTATAGCCACTTTTATATATTATGAATAGCAATGCTTTGTTACCTAAGAGGCAAAAGATTTAAGATTTTAACTTGTGCAGCCAGCTTAAGAACACTTTTTCCTGCCAGCAGCTATTTGAATTGCTGGGTACTGGGTGAAAATAATCAGCAATATAGTTAATCATGTAGACACCATTAAATGAAAATAATGTTTCTAAGAAACACCAGAGTAGTAGGTGATTAACTGAATAATAAGGGGTTCAAAGTCTAGGAAATTGCAGAACAGGGTGACAGATCAAGTGGGTCCCGGAGCTGGTTCTGTCCTGACCTGCAGAGCCGCCTGAGGGCTTGTGCCCTCCTTGGCATCTTACAATGAGGAGGCTGACAGGGAGCTGTGCTTTTTATTGTGTTCTTTGGAGAAGCCTGGGGGTGGGCAAAACCCCTGCTCAGTTCTCCCACTAGAGAAGTTCCTCTTAGGTCTTTTATTATGTTTTCATTTGAAGAAAGCACAATATTCACTTACTAGGAAAAAAAAAGTTTGAAAACCTTCAGACCAGTACCACCAGCCAGAAGTTAAGAACTAGGTTCTGGAGTCAAACTGTCTAGGCGTATGCCAATTTTGCCACTTAATTAAGTAGGTGACACTGGGCAAGTTACTTAATTTTGCCCATCATCTTCCTACTTATCTGTAACATGGGGCTGATAATATCTAATTGGGTAGTTATAGGGAGAGCAGGAGATGATTCATGTAAAGCCTGGAGTTCCATAACACTTAGTTAATATTCGCTAAATATTCAACTATTGTTGCAAGTGCAAACATACCCCTATGTTCTGAAATGCTTGGGAAGGATTTTGTGGAGGAGTGGCTGCTGGGTTTTGTTTGAAGAGTGGGTACAATGGAGGCACAAAGAGATTGGGGAAGGGCCAGGAGCTGTCAGAGGTAGATATGAGTATGATCTATTTGGAGGCCACAGTACAAGTGAAGCAGTTTATTTATGGGCTAGAAGGAGGTAAGATTGGAGAGATATGTTGGAACCACGTTGTGGAGAGCTTTGAATGATTGGCTAAGGAATTGGGACTTGAACTTTTAAGTAATAAGACATTTTAATTCTTGCACACTAAAAGAGGCACAAAACATGGCTGTAATCTCATATAGGAATCCCTTCATATGCTCTCACACAGATTATACTCTTTCACATTTTTTAAGAAGGGAAGAAATTGAAAAGAATAAAGTATTTGTAAAAGTCCTAAAAATGGACAACGATAATGAGAATAGAAAGAGAAAAGAAGGTAGAATAAACGCAGAAACAAAGAAGGGACAGAGCTGAGTCCACCTGGCATTTTGTGTCAGGTGCCAATTCTCGGCCAGCTGCACTAGATAGGATTTGCCCTTTGTTGTCTCCACCTGGAGTGTTCCAGCCTCACCACTAGCCTGACTGCCTGGGACTTTGTTGGAGTTGATTCCTTTACTGAACCCATTCTTCATCCACCCCTAGCTGGGGCCTTAGGAAGTCCTGCAAGTCAAAATATTTCAATAAGTATTTATTAGCCTGCCACATGCCCAGGGATGCCAGCCCCTTGCACATATACAGTGGTCCTTCTTTTCCTCTTACCAATACCTCTGTTTAGGTCCTCATGAGCCTTTGGCTTGGTTCCTTGTGACAGGGATCTCACTGCCCTTCCCACATCCTTGTCTTCTTCTCCTTTGGTCTGGGCTAAATGCCACAGCCGAATTAATCCTAAAGTAAAGCTTTGATCCTGTCACTCCTGCTCAAAAGCCTGCCTTTAATCAAAGTAGCACTTTCTCCTAAACGCAAAAGGAATACATGTTCAAAGTAAAAGCTTGGGAAACACCAAAAAACTTAAAGAAAACTTTCTGATAATTTCACCACCTAAAGATAATCTGTACATACTGATTTTTAGTCTTTTCAAAAAAATCTTCCTTTCTAATATCTTGTGAATGACTTCTCTCTAATCTTTGCTCCTTTTTTTGGTTGCTGTTGGTGCCCTTTTTGTTGGAATCAAGTTGGAATCGTCAGATGAGAGGAATCAAGTTTATGTAGCCAACTCCTATTGTAAGATATTTGGGTTGTACTGAAGATTTTTATGCTTAATTTTTGTACACAAATTATTATTATTATTATTTTAGTTTTTATTTTTGAGACACAGTCTCGCTCTGTCACTCAGGCTGGAGTGCCATGGCACAATCTCCACTCAATGCAACCTCTGCCTCCTGGGTTCAAGCAATTCTCTTGCCTCAGCTTCCTGAGTAGCTGTGATTACAGGCATGCACCACCATGCCTGGCTAATTTTTGTATTTTTAGTAGAGACGGGGTTTCACCATGTTGGTCAGGCTGGTCTCGAACTCCTGACCTTGTGATCCTCCCACCTCAGCCTCCCAAAGTGCTAGGATTACAAGCGTGAGCCACTGCATCTGGCCACAAGTTATTATTAAAAAAGAAAAAATCCTAGACGAGAAGTTCATGGGTAAAAGGTATTTATGTTTTAAGGCTTTATTTTATTTTATTTTGAGACAGAGTCTCGCTCTGTCCCCAGGCTGGAGTGTAGTGGCACGATCTCAGCTCACTGCAACCTCCGCCTCCCGGGTTCAAGTGATTTTCCTGCCTCAGCCTCCTGAGTAGCTGGAACTACAGGCATGTGACACCACACCCAGCTAATTTTTGTATTTTTAGTAGAGATGGGGTTTTACCATGTTGGTCAGGATGATCTCAATTTCTTGACCTCATGATCTGCCTAACTCAGCTTCCTGAAGTGCTGGGATTACAGGCGTGAGCCACCTCGCCTAGCTGCTTTCTTTTATTTTGTAATAAATATTGATGAATTGCCCTCAGAAAGATGTAACATTTTTTCTTCCCATCAGGGATAGATGTACCCATGATTACTGAATCAAGCAGCAGCATCTTGGCCGGGGCTTGAGCCCTTCTTCATCCTGGCCCTGCTGCTCTCACAGGCTCTGCCCCCCTCCATACCCTCCATCCCCCATGCTTTTCTGCAGGATGACTCTCCTTGAACCTCATGCACATGTGTGTCTATCCATTCAGCAAATGTCACCGAGCACCCACCAGGACAGCAGAGATTGTGCAGTTTAAGGGGGCAGGCTCTGGAGATCCATCCTCCCTGGGTTTGAATCCTATCTCCACCCAGCACCTTCCTGTATGTCAGGAACAATATCAACAGCTCCATTTCAGAGGAGTGGTGAGAACATAAATTATTTCAGACATGTAAAATGCTCTAAACAGTGCCGGGCATGTGGTAAGTATTCCATGAACATTAGCCTTGTGTATCTGCAGTTAGGCATCAGGCTCCTTTCTAGGCAGGGGGATCTGCATTTACAGATGGCTGAGGTCACTTGCTTTTGTGGAACCAATGCTAGATACTAAGCGCCTTGAAGAAAGTAGAGGGCAGTTGTGATAACAAGTAATCACATGGTGGGAAGTAAAGCATCACGCTTGGTGGCTGAAGAAAGCCCCTGTGCAGTAGTTACTGCTGAGCCAAGACCCTAGTGGAAAGATGGAGGCCTGCGTTAGGGCAGGGCTGTCTTGGGTTTGGTGTCAGAGGATATGAGCTTTGCATCGCAGAGCTCATCGCAGGCAGATGGCTGTTTTAATGTCTCTTTTTTTCTTTTTCTTTCTTTCTTTTTTTTTTTTTTTCTGAGACAGAATCTCTTTGTCATCCAGGCTGGAGTGCAGTGATGCAATCTCGGGTCCATGCAACCTCCGCCTTCTGGGTTCAAGCGAGTCTCCTGCCTCAGCCTCCTGAGTAGCTGGGATTGCAAGCGTGCGCCACCATGCCCGGCTAATTTTTGTATTTTTAGTAGAGATGGGGGTTTCACCATGTCGGTCAGGCTGATCTTGAACTCCTGACCCGTGATTTGCCTGCCTCCACCTCCTGAAGTTCAGGGATCACAGGTGTGAGCCACGGCGCCCAGCCGTCTCCTTTTTCTTAAAAGGCTGTTAATACATCGGGATATGTTTTGATCTCTTTATACCTTTGTCTTTGTATTAGTCAAATAAGTGCCAGGAGTCTTGTGGCTGGGGCTTAGCTCTCCTCTTACTCATGCCATTAACTCCAGTGGGACTCTGGCCAAGTCAAAAAGGCCTTGCGGGTGCTGACATGTTTTTACTAACTGATTCTGCTTGATTTCCTGCTTTGTTAAGTGTTTTCCTGATCCTTTTGCCTTCCTTTTCCTGCTCTTGAAAACCCTTCCTTTGTTGTCTAAATCGTCTCTTTGACCTGAGAAGTACTTCAGTAGAATGGAATAAAAAAGAAAACCTGAATGCCCAATAGAGAATGAGTTTTTTCCATGTACTGCGACTTGGGCATCTGGAGAGGAAGACGTCTTCCTTCCTCCTCCTCCCCTTTCTTTCCCGAACTAAGAGAAGCCTGGCTCAGGGAAAAATTGAGTTGACTGTCCCTAGGAATTATGGTTTGAGCTACAAACAGCAGCAAGGAAAAGTCTGCTCTGAGTCCTGTTCCCTCCTGTGTGTGCCTGCCTCTTTTGGATCTATGATTATTCAGGATGGGAGTTGTGTATGGGATGGAGAGGCTTTCTGTAAAGACTCCGTGGTCCTGCTACGAAAACTTTAGGCTCAGGAACAAATGAGATGCAACCAGTTTCCAACCAGATCTAGGCCAGCTGCTTTCTGATTTTCAACTATGATCCATGATTTATCTCATGACCCAGCTACACATAAAATTGTCCTGTTCTTCCTATGTGTGATGCATTGTATGTTTTCTATTCCATTCAATTTTTCTTATTACTTGCCACTTCTGTCTAAATTGATTTCATAAACTATGAAATGAGTTGGACCTGAAGTTTAAAAACTGCTATTAAATGATCAAAAGGCATTCATCTTAGATCTTTTTCTGAATTTTCTGGTTCTAATAACATATCTATTTAAGTGCCCAACATATCAAGAGGCTTAACAAATTTGTACCAATTGATCCAGTAATTCACCTGTATTGAATCTACCTTACAAAAGAGTATTACTAAGAGGCGGATCAAGGGATCATTGTGCATATTCTGTTTTTAGCCAGACATTTGACATGTTTATGAAAAACATGAAAACTGGATTTGATTTTAGATTGTGAAGGAAATTTAGAAACACTAACTTCAGCTTCATTCAAAGATTAGATGTAGTTACAGCAGTTGAACAACTATGCCTAAAGAGTGTTTCTTTCTTTTTTTTTTTTTTGAGATGGAGTCTCACTCTGTCACCCAGGCTGGAGTGCAATGGCACGATCTTGGCTCACTGCAACCTCTGCCTCCCAGGTTCAAGCAATTCTCCTACCTCAGTCTCCCAAGTAGCTGGGATTACAGGTGCTCACCACCAGGCCTGGCTACTTTTTGTATTTTAGTAGACAACAGCGTTTCACCATGTTGGCCAGGCTGATCTCGAACTTCTGACCTCAAGTGATTCACCTGCCTTGGCCCCCCAAAGTGCTGGGATTACTGGCATGAGCCACGGCACCCTGCCCCAAATAGTATTTATTAATGGCTCAGTGTTAACATGGAGGAAAGAGCTGATGATACACCATTGACCTCCAACTTAAGCCCTAATTCTTAGAAACAACTTATTACTGACTACTTAGATGAAGACTGGAAGATAGTTTAGCCAGTCTACATATGGAAAAGTAAAACATTTGTGTCTAAAAATCAGGATCTATCAACCTGGGCAACATAGGGAGACTCCATCTGTACAAAATAAAAAATATATACATATAGCCAGGCATGGTAGTGTACAGCTGTGGTCCTAGCTACTTGGGAAGCTGAGGTGAGAGGATCACTTGAGTCCATGATGAAGGCTAAGGTTGCAGTGAGCCAGGAGCATGCCATTGCGCTGCAGCCTGGGCCACAGAGTGAGACCGTGTCTCAAACAAACGAACAAAAAAAGTGTCAAGATAGGTAGGAAAGATGCAAAAACATAAAGAACCTCTGTAGAAGTTCAAAATGCAAATGGCACAAAAACTGGTTCGGAGCAAACATGAGTTTTCCCTTTAGGACGCTGCTTAGCAGCCTCTATTCCCAGTAAAATATGTCTCCAGACGTTGCCAAATGTCCTCCAGGGCACAGGATTTCCCCTGCTGCGAATCACTGAGACAAACTGATGTACTACTAGGGGAAAGAATGAACTTTTGTTGGCAGTAAATGCAATATAAACATTGCCAGTGAAGGTAGCAAAAGAAATGTAATCCAAGACCTCATGATTTCTACCAGTAAAGAGTAATAATGATTGAGTGCTTACTGTGTACCTGGCACAATGCCAAGGTCCTTCCATGGGCATCCTCACTTAACACCCACTTGAACTCTATAAGGTAGGAATACAATAGTCTCCATTTTTCAGACGAGAACACTAATGTCCAGGGACCTTAAGTGACTTGCTTGAGGTCTCACAGCCCAGGTGATATACCAGGGGCTGTGTCAGTCCAGAGCCCGTCCACTGCCCACTGTGCTATGAGAGTTTCACAACCATATACCAGGTGTGTGCACACAGGAACCACGCAATGCCCTCCTCATACACCTAGAAATGGCTGAGAAGCCAGGAATAAGTTAGAAGTGACCCAGAGAGTCTCCAGAATCCCAAAGCAGGGGCTTGCCCTATTGCTGAAGTCTCAGTCTCCAATCAGCTCACTGGCTTAATTTATACAAAATCCTAGTATGTTTATTCTTATATCAGTAGGAGAATAGAGTGACTTTTAGAAAGATTGTCAACAAATAAGAGCATGCAGCGGCTCTTCAGGGGTTAAGTTTCAGTTATCTGGAATTGTTTCCCTTTCTGGGATGCAATCCTTGATCATTGTGGCTCCAGGTCCAGACATGGAACTCACCAGGATCAACACCTCCCTCCCCTCCAACCCCCTGCACCTCCCAAAAATGACTGAGAAGCGTCAGGGGATGCCTGAGCCCAGGGCGTTGCAGGCGGGCATGACCTGTCCCCTCTTCTCCCCTAGTGGCAACCTTGCAGCTCGAGTCTGTCGACCTGCAGAGCTCCAGGAACAACAGGGAGCACCACACGCAGGAGATGGGTGTCACGCGGCTCACTGTGCGGCGCGGCCAGCCCTTCTACCTCCAGCTGAGCTTCAGCCGACCCTTCCAGTCCCAGAGCGACCACATCACCTTTGTGGCTGAAACCGGTGAGTTTCCCCTGCCCCAAGGCCCGGCAGGGTCCCTCGGCATTAACAGTCTGCCTGCAGGGCCCCTGCCTTTCCGACTTGAGCCGCCCTCCACTTTCTTGTCCTGGGAGCCCCAGGCCCCTCATGCTCAGGACCCTGTTAGTGCTGTTAAGGAGAGATTTGGTCTACTTGGCAAACTGAGGTTGTGGCACTAACAGCCAACCTGTAGATACACAACAAGCACTGTGCTAAAACTTTACACACATTAGCTCATTTAATCCCCAGGACAAGACTTTCAGGTGGTATTATTATGATCCTATTTAACACATTAAAAAACGGAGGCCTAGGCATCTTAAATGGTTTGCCTGAGGACTCCCAGTGGCAGTAAAAGCCAAAAGCATTAGCAAGTGATGGGAGAAGGTGACAGTCCTTCCAGCCCCTCTGGAATCATATACCACACAGGTTTTTTGAGCCTCACTTTGGGATCATTCTCTCCTACACAGGACCCAAGCCATCAGAGCTGCTGGGGACCCGAGCCACATTCTTCCTCACCCAGGTCCGGCCTGGGAATGTCTGGAGTGCTTCTGATTTCACCGCTGACTCCAACTCTCTCCAAGTCTCCCTTTTCACACCAGCCAATGCAGTTATTGGCCATTACACTCTGAAGATAGAGATCTCTCAGGGCCAGGGTCACAGTGTGACTTACCCGCTGGGGACTTTCATCCTACTTTTTAACCCTTGGAGTGCAGGTAGGAGCATGCTCACAGCTTGTAATACTGACCTGATCCATTGGGAAGGCTCTGTGAGGTTCTTTAGAAAAAGCCCAGAAAACTAATCGTTGCATAGCTATGCAATATAGTACTGTGTGCTTTCACAAAAATCATCTTTACAAAGATTTTTAATGGCATGAGTAAAGTATTCATGGTGTGGTGTTATGTGAAAACATTGGGACATTTCCTAGTATAATTCTAATTGTATTAAGTATGTGTGCACAGAAACAGAGTGGCTAGAATACACTAAAACGTAATGGTGGGTGTCTCTAAGTAGTGGGAATGAGCAATTTCCATTGTCTTCTTTCTGCCCATCTGTAATTTCCGAATCTCTGCAATAAGCCATTCTATAATCAGTCACTTTTCAATCAAGAAAAGATCATTGTTTTTTAAAGTATACATTGTATTTCTGGCTTCTAGAAAAGCACATAGTAGACCTTTAAGGGGGTCTAGTCTTAATTACTGTTGCTATCAACCCATCGGCTGCTTCTCCTGTTTTCCAGGAACATGTTGGCTTTACTGTTTTTTAATTTTATTACTCTGTTTTTTGGTTTGGGGTTTTGCCCCCCCCCTCCACTACTCTTAACGCTCAGAGGATGACGTCTACCTGCCAAGTGAAATACTGCTGCAGGAGTATGTCATGAGAGATTATGGCTTTGTTTACAAGGGTCATGAAAGATTCATCACCTCCTGGCCATGGAACTACGGGCAGGTAACACCATTACCCGATGAAGGACTAGGGTGGGATCCTTAAGGCTGGTCATTACACAACCCTGTTATGTTAGGCTATTATATTACACAGCCCTCATGGAGGGCCACTAACACAGGCAAGGGTGTGAGGTGTTGGGCCAATTTCACATCCAGTGAGAGTGGTAAGGAAGGAAGGGGTGGATGTCTTTCTTGTTTTGTTTGTTTGTTTGTTTATTTTGAGATGGAGTCTCACCCTATCGCCCAGGCTCGAGGGCAATGGTGCAATCTTGGTTCACTACAATCTCTGCCTCCTGGGTTTAAGCAATTCTCCTTCCTCAGCCTCCTGAGTAGCTGGGATTACAGGTGTCTGCCACCGAGTCTGGCTATTTTCTGTATCTTTAGTAGAGACGGGGTTTCACCAGACTGGCCAGGCTGGTCTCGAACTCCTCACCTTGTGATCCACCTACCTTGACGTCCTAAAGTACTGGGATTGCAGGCGTGAGCCACTGCGCCCAGCCCCCTTTTTAGTTTGTAACATTTTATTATGAAAACCTTAAAACATAATCAAAGTAGACAGGCTACTACAATGAATCTCCATGTACCCACCTCTCAGCTTCAATAGAGATCAATGTATCATGTATCTGTTTTATCAATACCAGGGGTTTGCAAACTACAGCCTACAGACCAAATGTGGCCTACTGCCTGTTAAGCACACAAGCTGAAGATAGTTTTCACATTTTTAAATTGTTGAAAGGAATTTTTAAAAAATAATATTTTGTGATGTGCAAATTATATGAAATTCAAATTTCGGTGTTCATGAATAGCATTTTATTGCAACATAGCTATGTTTATCCGTTTAGATATCGTCTGTGGCTGCTTGCATGCTGCAATGGCAGAACTGAGTTATTGAGACAGACACCTTATGGCCTGCAAAAGCTATTGGTTCTTTACAGAAAAATCTTGTCCATCCCTGGTCTGTACTCCTCTGCCTCCACCCCCACTCCTCACTTTACTACTAGATTTTTTTTTTTTTTTTAGAATAAAAAGAATGAAAGAGAGAAAGAGGAAGAGATTTTAGAAAAAGAGAGAAAAGGAGAAAGAAAGAAACAGCAAAAGAAAGAAAAAAGAATGAAAGAGAGAAAGAAAGAGGAAGAGATTTTAGAAAAAGAGAGAAAAGGAGAGAGAAAGAAACAGCAAAAGAAAGAAAGAAAAAAGGAATGAAAGAGAGAAAGAAAGAG
>PVKP010030312.1:0-28142 GCA_004027715.1 Plecturocebus donacophilus
GAGTTCTATTTTGTAGTAAAACCTGATAGTTTAATGAGTGAATTCTTTTATTTTTTGGAATAGAAATATTTTTACAACTTAAAACAACGTAATGTGCTTTTCTCAGCTTGTTTATTTCTCAGCTTCTTTTGGCTCCAAATTTGCCAATTGCATATAGAAGCCATAAAAAAGTCCAGCTAACTAAAATGGTAGACCTTGTAAAGTAACTTCTCTAATTTTTAGAGGAATTGGTGCCAAAGGCTTCCCCTATTCTAAATTGCTGCCATGGAGACAAATTTTATGCATAAGCTGGGTGGCTTGCTTTCTTTTAAAGCAAGCATCCAAATGCTTGTTCTTCAGAATATTTAGACAACGAAAATATAAAACCGATTTCATTTCAAGTAGTTTTTGGGGGAATAGTCAATAGTCAGAGAACATTAAAGTTTAATGGGGACATGTTTTAAAAAGGAGGTAATCATTGGTGCCTAGAGAGACCTTTGCAAGATTCCATCACCAGTTAGAGACAAAACTTAACTAAGACCCACGTCTCCTGATTCATAGCCTAGTTCTATTTTCACTGCTTCCTGGTGTGATATCTGATTCATTTGTGCCACATTGAGAGAGAAGAGGATGTCATTAGTCATCTTTTGCCCAAGGTCCACTCAAGCTTGATGTAATAAAAACAGCTCAGGAGAGGAATGTGTCACTGCTATAATGCCCATGTGACCACCAAGACCATAATGGAGAAGTGAAACTTTGAATGAATCTTTCTTGCAGAAAAATGCAAATTTGAAGAGCAGTTTGATTGAGACAAGTTAGGAGCAGTACTGTTAATTTGACTCATCACGTATAAACAAAGTGGTTAGATAATGCTAGCTAGGCAGGGTCCTCTGCATTCAGGAAATAAGAGGAAAGAGTGTCATGATCTGTATGCTTTGAAATTTATCAACTTAATTCACCAAAAGTTCATGAAGTTTCCATATGCTCAGTATTGTAGAGTTATTTCAGCTGCTGTAACTACTGTCATACCTTCTGCCAGATGGCTCAGAACATGGGCATAAGGGTCACATCTTTGGGAGTATTTAAATAGTTCCACCATCAAATGTGAGTCAAAGTAATATCGCTGTATGTAACCTGAAATCTTGGCATTGGAGGAAATACTAAAATCCTGCCCATCCTTCTTCCTAATTCAGATGTCCCCTTAGTGAGATCCATCTAAACTTAAGTCATTTTTTCTAACCCTAAGATTCTGTTCTCTAACATCATCAAATCAATCCCCCTTTCTTCTTCTTCTTTTTTTTTGGAGACAGATTTTAGCTCTGTAGCCCAGGTTGGAGTGCAGTGTTGCAATCTCAGCCCACTGCAACCTCTGTCTCCTGGGTTCAAGCAACTCTCATGCCTCAGCCTCCCCCGAGCAGCTGGGATTACAGGGGCCGACCACCACACCCAGTTAATTTTTGTATTTTTAGTAGAGATGAGGTTTCACCATGTTGGCCAGGCTGCTCTCAAACGCTTGACCTCAGGTGATCTGCCCATCTTGGCTTCCTAAAGTGCCATGATTACAGGCATCGGCCACCGTGCCTGACCCCTTTCTTCTTAATTATAATTCTTCCTTTTCTTGCACTGACGTTTTCCCCTCTAGGTTTCCTTCTTTTATGCTTTATTTCCCTTTTAGCTTTCTTTCTTCCACAATCCTCCCACTTTGGGTTAGTTTAATTCCAAAAGAATGTATTAAACAACAGTATCTAGAAAACATTTGTTCAGATTTTGTGGAAGATATTAAGGAATTAAAGGTGCAATCTCTAGTTTGTCCTATAAGATTAAAGCTAAAACAAATAACATGACATAAAACATCTAAATAACATTTCCAAAGCAATGGATGACCCATTGTAGGGATGTGACTGAAGCAGATACTGAATTCTAACAAGGTGCCTCAAATTATGTAGATCCTCAATATGTTTGCTGAATGAGAGAAAGATTTGCTGAATATAAAGAAAAGGTCAACTCACAATAAAATGATTATGATCATTACTGGTAAAGGGATAAGCTGGAAAAACTTTTTGCAAGTTTCCATTGGGTCCACCCTCTTCCCATATGTTCTAGCCACATAATCTGAGGCTGGCTTTTATGTTATTTCTTCTTGTCCATTTGCTGAAATTATAGTCTTCTTCCAAGTCTCAATTCAAAGGTTATCTCATTTGGGAGATAGTCCCTAAACTGCTCCAACTAACAAACCATGCAGGGTATGCTGATAATTCCTACATCCCTCTTCACACATCCCTCCCTCCTGTACTACTCTTGGGTTGAGAAGGTCCAGATTAAACTTCCAAAAATCTACTTTGTTTAAAAAAATTTACTATATTGAGCATGTGCTATATAATATCACAGCAAAAGCTGTGATAATGCAAAAATAAATAAGTCATGACCTTAAATTAAAGAGCTCATTATCTAGTTTGGAAATTAACGCAAGTACCACACAGCTCAGAGTGATAAGGGCTAAAATAGAATCAGGGTGTGTGCTTGATAACTAATTTGAGTATTCCCAATGTGAGAATAATTAGTTTGAAACTAAAGCAGATAATAGGGTTCTTGTGAAAAATTAAAGTGAGTGAAGGTTATATTTAAGAATCTCTACGTATCAGAAGGGTCTGTAGTTTGAAGTAACTCAGTAAGCGACTGACGTCGTAGCGTTCTCCCTACTCCCTCATCAGCAGCCCTGTGACCAGCTCCCTCTGGAGGAAGGAAGAGACTGGCTTGCTCCTGCTGTAGGAGTGAAGGGGAAGCTGTTATGTGGCTGGGATTCTCATACCTGTGTATTCTCAGTTCACAGGGTTGGGGTTTTGAGGGTGGAGGGCTTGAATGAGCTGGTCCCGTTTTCAGTTCTGAAGATGCTCTGCCAAGAACTTGATCACAATAATAGCCAAATCAGGAAATGTATGTAATGTCTGATATTGCTAAGCTATTGTACTTCTACTAATCCTACACTCTTGGAACAGGAAATGTGTCCTAAACATTGGAAATCATTTTAGCAAAAATAATTTTGAATTAAATCTGTTGTACGTCAGGAAGAAAGCTCAGGTGAGAGGCTAGGCAAAAGTTTGACAAGGAAGTAAGGGACGATAAAGGGGCTCAGAATGTAAGTCTTAGAGCACTGGGCTTCTGGTCTCAGAAGAGCAAAGAAGACTCAGGGTGGCCAAGAGTCACCTTGGAGATCCCCACACTGCAGTGCGGAGCAATCCTCAGCCTCAAGACTTATCTCTCCTGCAAGTAGGTGAACAAATAATTCACAAAAAGGAAATTAAGAGGACCAGTAAACAAGTGATGAAAACATTGATTCCCTTGTTAGCCAAGAAGAGTTTTATGTCCTACTTTTTCCAAACCCTTAGCTGTGGGCTTCACACCGCATCCCTCCGATCTCTGCCTCTGTTGTCACATGACACCTCCCTATGTGTGCCTCTGTTTTCACAAGGTGTCTTTGTCTTCTTCTTCTTTTTTTTTTGAGACGGAACCTCGCTCTGTCACCAGGCTGGAGTGCAGTGGCGGGATATCGGCTCACTGCAATCTCCACCTCCCAGATTCAAGTGATTCTCCTGCCTCAGCCTCCCAAGTAACTGGGACTACAGGCATCCACCAAGACGCCTGGCTAATTTTTGTATTTTTAGTACAGACGGGGTTTCACCATGTTGGCCAGGATGGTCTTGATGTCTTGACCTCATGATCTGCCCACCTTGGCCTCCCAAAGTACTGGGATTACAGGCGTGAACCACTGCGCCCGGCCCCATTTTTCTCTTCTTGTAAGGACGTTAGTCATATTGTACAAAGTCTCACCCTAATTGATGTCATTTTCTCTCAATCACCTCGGCCATGACCCTATTTCCAAATAAGGTCACATTCATACCTTTTGGGGATTAGGATGTCAACATACCTTTTTTGGAGGGACACAGTTCAAGTCATAAAAGCAAACATCATAGTTTGTCATCATTTTTTTGAAAATCTGATTTTTGATGGCTATATATGATTCCATTTTATGGACAGCATAATTATTAAAATATCCATCAAAGTGAAAAAACTAAATGATTATGCTGTTCTGGTGATGGTTTGTAGAAATATACACATTTTTAGTTTTATACTGTTGGTGTGCACATTAATTGACTCAATTCATTTACTTCCAATAAGAGATGTAGCTTAAGAACCAGGCTGGGAGCTGATGTCTTCTCCATAGGGGTGAGTGAAAGTTCATTCTGCAAACCTTCAAGCTCTGGGCCTCTGACATCTGTATAGGAGTTTTACAGTCTTTGGGATAGAAAATAGAGTTAAAGGCAGCCAGGTAGTAAGCAGAAAAAACATTTCCTCTGTCCATTCCATCTCTAGCCTCAGAGACCTCAGGCTTGAGAACAGGATCCCTCTTGTAGGCACTGGTTGCCCTGGGCTGGTGGCAAGTCTCTGTGTGCCCCCTTCTCTCCCATTCCATGTGCCAAAGAATCCAGATCAGTAGCTGCTTTGTACACAGCTTGGGTTTTGGAACCCAGCCTGAATCAAGTGAGCAGTGGCTATGCAGGTGGACCTTCACAGACTTTAATCTTTGGGGAATGATGGGCAAGAAACGACAGGGCTATTTTTCTTTATGGCCTGCTGAGTTGCAGGATGGGTTAAAAAGCCCTTGTGAGCTTTTGTGACACTTGAGCCTTGACTGATCTTGAATTTACTGCAGGATGTTAAGAAGAGGTGTTAATTTTTCGACTTCCCGTGTTAGCTTGTGAGCTCCTCAAGGGCTAGAAACTGTGCTGTATTTATTTTTATATTCATGTTCATATACTCAGCATTTAGGACTATGATCTACACATATTGGTGGAACTGAACAGAAATGTTTGTGTTGAGGCTTCAGGAATATTGCTGTGACACTCCAGTTTTTTATTTTTATTTTTATTTGAGATGGAGTCTTGCTTTGTTGCGAAGCTGGAGTGCAGTGGCGCAATCTCGGCTCACTGCAGCCTCTGCCTCCTGGGTTCAAGTGATTCTTCCGCCTCAGCCTCCGGAGTAGCTGGGAGGTGGCGCGTGCCACCACACCCGGCTAATTTTTGTATTTTTAGTAGAGACGGGGTTTCTCCATGTTGGCCAGGATGGTCTTGATCTCGACCTCGTGATCTGCCCACCTTGGCCTCCCAAAGTGTTGGGATTACATTCGTGAGCCACTGTGCCTGGCCACTCCTGTTTTTCAGACAGTTCATCTGGGGACCACTGGAAGGGGCTACCCGGGTTTCCTTTTACCTAGGTAATACTCAAGGCCAGTTTTCCCTCTCTTCTTGTATCCCACCCATCAGGCTTTCTGTTATTCCTGCTATGCATTCTGCCTCTGAGGGTGTCTGGTGCCCTTAAAATAGGCCAATGAGCACCTGATGCCATATCCAAACTGTGCTATCCCTGGAAAGGGAGAGGCAGCCTCCACTGAGCAGTGCAGGCCACACCTATGCCAGTTCACCAGAAGTTTGGCACATGGGTGGGGAGTATACCACATTGCTCTTTTCTCTCTTCTGGAAAGACAAAAAGTACACACACAATTTTGCTTGGGGAAACACTCAATTTTCCTATTATTTTGGGTGGGGGCTGGTGTGGAGTTGGGCCTTCTTTGTCTCCTGGGCCCCTCAGTGACATTGCTTAAGATCTGTGTCAGGTAGTTCTACTGAGAAAGATGGCCCAGCCCAGGCTCAGACTCTCTGACATAGTCTGTTCAGAGGATTTTGGCAGCATTGTTGGTGGGAAAGCACAGCTGAGTTCTAGTGATGAGTTCTAGTGTTTGGGGCTGCTCTGTTAACAACGGGATGTGAATAGTTTCAGGTGGGAGACCAGTGATAACAGAAAAGTGATTTCTTTTTATTTCTTCAGTGTGTATAGACTCTGAGCAAAATTGCCAAAGGAGGCATCTTCAGTTTGCAGGAATAACACCTTGGTGCCATGTTGGAATAGAGACTCAGGATTCATAAATGTGATTGGGACACAAAAACACAGCAAGCTGTGGCATCACTTTCATTTTTTACAATAATCAAGCAGCAAAACATCACTACTTGGGGGGCTGAATGATGAAACAGCACGCTTCCAATTAGAATGCCTTTTTCTGTAGGATCCTCAATTGTGCTCAGGTGTGTGAAGTGAAATTACAAAGGCTGCCAAGATGGTAGAAAGATCTGGAGTTACTTCAGCCTTTGGTTTGGTGGGTGTGAAGATTAACTGTGTTAATGATTTTCCAAATGGACAGTAAGACAGTTTGAGAATCCCACTCTCCAGAGAGCTTCTCAAAACAGCCTCTTTTTCTATTATCAAAATATTAAACCACAACTGCTCAGGACCCAGACTCCTTGCCCTTCTTAAACACACCTGCAGACGTGAACACATGCATGTGCATGCATTTACAAACATACATCTTTGCTTAATGTATTCTCTGAAGATTTTCTGTACCCACACTTGTTATGATTAGCCTACCATGTCGTAATTAGAAATGAATAGCAAACTATTGAGTCACCAGGTATCAGAAGCTCTGCTAAGTCCTTTATCTACATTATCTTATTTAATCCTTTGTATCCCTGCTAGGTAGCAACGATGATCAACCCTACTTTATAGAAAAGGAACTGGTGGCTCAGAGATCTTGTATGGTTTGCCACAGTCCACGAAAGTAGTAAGGGACAGAACAAAGGTGTTAGGTCAAGTCTCTACACCATTCTGCCACATTCTGATGCAAGAGACATCTCAGTAGTGTGGGGGAGCTGTAACTCACAGAAATCTCAGTGCCCCAGGGACTCTCCTGGACTGCATTGCTGACATCTGCCGACCCTGGTTAGTTTCTGCTGTTGAGGTACCTGTTCAAGCTGCCGTTGTTTCTGCCCTGGAGAATGTGACTTTCACTGCTCTAGGAGATGGGACTGAGGCCACTATACATAATGGCTTTTATTCTTGACGTCTTGTCTCATATGGTCACCTGCTGCCTGCCTATCTCCTGGCAGTGGTGGTATTGAGTGGAAACAGGCCCCATCTAGCTAGGGCAAATTGGCTTACATTCATTCACTCACCAAATACATATTGAGTACTTTTTTTTTCGATAATGCACTGGGGCCTGGAATATTGTGGGGAAATTGATCAGATTTAATCTCTGCCCTTATAGGGGTGGCAGAGTTTATTCATTTAAATTATCTGACCTTTTCCTGATCACAATATAAAGATAATGATATCGAGAAATTGTTGAGAGTATATATTAAATGAGAGACTATTTGTGAAAGTACTTTATAAACTCTGAAGTGCAAAGTAAATAACTATTGCTGTCATTTCTCTCTTAATGGGTTACTGGCATAGGGCCTTGCCTCAGCACCCAGAATTCCTGCTAAGGATCTTCCTTGCTGAGTGTTTACATTAGCCCTTCTGAAATTAACATTCCAAGAGCATTGGAGTTCCTACTGTGCTCAGATACATAATCTACTTACTCTCTGAAAGTCTAGTGAATCAGAGACTGCAATTTAGGTCATGGTTTCACAGCTGCTTGCTTTGCTCTAAAATAAAAATGGCAATATTTAATATATATTCTTTTTGTCTTGTTTTTTTTTGCACTTTAGGTTCTGTGGTACACGTGCAGATTATGCATGCAGGATTGTTGCATATGTACATACATGGCAAGGTGGTTTGCTGCCTCCATCCCCGTGTCACCTGTATCTGTCATTTCTCCCCATGTTATCCCTCCCCAACTTCCGCACCCCCCTCACTGTCCCTCCCCTAGCTTTTCCCCAACAGACCCCAGTGTGTGATGCTCCCCTCCCTGTGTCCATGTATTCTCACTGTTCAACACCCACCTATGAGTGAGAGAACATGCAGTGTTTGATTTCTGTTCTTGTGTCAGTTTGCTGAGAATGATGGTTTCCAGATGCATCCGTATCCCTACAAAGGACATGAACTCATCTTTTTTTATGGCTCTTTTTTTCATTTTGTTACTAATTATGGACAACTTTCCACATATAGTCGTTTCTTTATTGCTTTAAGATCACATTATTGTTTTTAACAATTGCATTGTATTTTATTATGTGCTTTAACATCATATATTTCATCAATCCCCTATTCATGGGCGTTTATATTGCTTCTAATTGTTCACCACTGTCAACAGTGCTTTAATGAAAATTCTTGTATACGTATCTATGTCAGTTTGTGTATTTCCGTGGTATAAAAGTGGGATTGTAGGTGCCCGGCTAGCTCTGTTGGTAGAGCATGGGACTGTTAAAAGTGGGGTTGTAGGTTGAAGGGTATGATGGTTTGTATTGAGTGTCAATTTGATTGGATTCAAGGTTGCAAAGTATTGTTCCTGGGTGTGTGTGAGGGTGTTGCCAAAGGAGATTAACGTTTGAGTTAGTGGACTTGCAGAGGCAGACTCACCCTCAATCTGGGTGTGCACCATCTAATCAGCTGCCAGCATGGCTAGGATAAAGCAGGCAGAAAAACGTGGAAAGACTAGACTTGCTGAGTCTTCTGGCCTTCATTTTTCTCCTGTGCTGGATGCTTCCTGCCCTCGAATGTCAGACTCCAAGTTCTTCAGCTTTTGAACTCTTGGACTGACACCAGTGTTTTCCCAGGGACTCTCGGGCCTTTGGCTCCAGACTGAAGGCTGCACTGTTGGCTTCCGTACTTTTGAGGTTTTGGGACTCCGACTGATCCACAACTGGCTTCCTTGCTCCTCAGCTTGCAGACAGTCTATCGTGGGACTTTTCACCTTGTGATCCTGTGAGCTAATTTTCTTTAATAAACTCCTTTTCATATATATACATCTGTCCTATGAGTTCTGTCCCTCTAGGGAACTCTGACTGATACAAAGAGCATTTATGTTTTATATTTTGATAAATGCTGTCAAACTGTCTTCTAAAAATTTGTTCCAATGGCTGGGTGAGGTATCTCACCCCTGTAATCCCAGCACTTTGGGAACTGAGGCAGGCAGATCATGATGTCAAGAGGATAGTCAACATGGTGAAACCCCATCTCTACTAAAAATACAAATATTAGCTGGGCATGGTGGCACGTGCCTGTAGTCCCAGCTGCTCAGGAGGCTGAGGCAGGAGAATCGCTTGAACCTGGTGGCATAGGTTGCAGTGAGCCGAGGTCACACCACTGCACTCCAGCCTGGTGACACAGCGAGACTCCATCTCAAAAAAGAATTGTTTTAATTTATAGTGTGAGTACCATTCATTCTTGCCAGTACAGCTATTCATAACCTTTAAAAGCATTTGACAGACTTAGAGACAAAATTCATGTTATATTATTTAATTTGTGTTTTTTAAATTGTTTGTGAGACTAAGTGGTTTTTTTTGGCTTTTAAGTTTCTCTTGTAAATTGCTGTTCCCTATCTTTCAGCCATTTTTCTGTGGATTGTTAATATTTTTCTTCATTAAATTGTTAGGAGGTATGCAATCAATGTATAAAACAAAGCAAGAGTCATTGAGAAAGCAGACTATGCTTCTTGGTGCTTTATCCCAAGTATAGTAAAGACAGACAATACCACTTGCATGAACCCTTAACACTTTTTCTGTCTAGCAGGCTTTATGCTAGGGGCTGGAGGTAGATCTGTGAACCAACAAGCACAGTGCCTGACCTTACAGAACTCACAGAGCAGTGTGGTGTGGCTGCCAGATGAGCCAATAGTGGTGACAGACTGAGGGTGTAATAAGAGTGATGGCAGATGTTGGCCAGAGCTGTGAGTCCTACATTCCCGCCTTGGAATCAGGACAAACTTCCCAGAATAAAATTCATCCGACTTGGAGGAGTGAATCAGACTTAATTAATAGAAGGCACAAGGGGATCACTGTCCCAGCCAGAAGGACCAGCAGATGTGAAGGTCCAGTGATGGGAGAAAGTTCATTGCTCCAGAGTTTACTATTGAGATCAGACGCTCAATACTAACTATTATACCCTTCAACCTACAACCCCACTTTTAAGAGTCTCATACTCTACCAACTGAGCTAGCCAGGCAGCTACAACTCTACTTTTATATCACAGAAATACTGAAATTGCTGGAGAAGGAGGGTATGAGGGGTTGTGGTAAGGACAGTGAGGAGGGAGGAAGCTAACAAGGAAGACAGAGGAAAACTATGCTGGGCCTTCTAAATTATATTGTGGAGTTTGTCCTTCATCTTAAGGGCAATGGGAAACTATTGTATGGTTTTAAACAGAACAACAATATAATCGGACCTGTTCTTTAGAAATATCACTCTGGGATGCTGCGTAGAAGTTGGGAAGGGGTGAGGCTGGATGCAGGAAGACCCCCTGGGAGGAAATGGGGGGGGCAGAGCTAGGGATCACTAGCCAGATGGAGAAAAGTGGTGGCTTTGAGAGATGGTGAGGTACCTTAGATTTTTGCCTAACTTCCTCAGCAATGGCGCATTGGCCAGATGATTCAGAAGGATGTGGAAATGCTGGGAATCTAAATGACTTCTTTCAGCCTCCTGTAGTGCCATTTCTGAGCTCTGAATCAGTAATTTAGAGCTGCACAGGTTCCTTCTTTTCTGAGTGTGTGATGCTTAAGACCAAAAGGTTTTATTCTTATGAAAAAATGTACAAGTGTTTAAAAATCATCAGTTCTTTCATAAGTCTTCCACCCATTAGTTCGTTATTCTGTGTGCAAAGGGGGCAAATAGGACTCTATATAGTCAGGTGATATTCTTCGATGTTCCTGGTCTATAATATGGCTGCTGTTACTGGGCTCCTTGGACATTTGTGTTTGCTAATGCTACCTAATTTTGATTTTGCTGATCATCAAATTGTCTATTAAACTATTACTGTGCCTTCAGTCAGAGCTGTTATACTGTATTTTCCTCTGTGGTTTCCAAAGCTGAAAGGTAGTCACACAGTTAGAAGTCATTACACGGGGATGAATTCAACCCATTCAACTAGCAGGGGCTTCTTCTGAAGAGCTGGTGTCCCACAGAATGGAAAAAAATGACAAAAGATGACTCTTTGTTGTCTGCCTGTAGTTTAATCAAGAAGGTTGGTAGCCTACAGTGTTGAAACCTGCCTGAGTGCAGAGCTGAGAGACCATTAACAACCCTGGAGGAGGCTGTCAGCTGCAGCCATGGGCAGTGTCTTCTCTTCCCAGCAACCGGCAGCCACAGCCTGACATTTGCTTACCCACATGGGTGGGGGCTCCACACCAGGGCAGGGTCTCCTCTTTCTAGTAGCTGGCATCCACAGGCTGACATGTGGTCACCCACGTAGGTGGGGGCTCCACACCAGGCCAGGGTCTTCTCTTCCCAGCAGCCAGCAGCCACAGGCTGACATTTGCTCACCCACATGGGTGGGGGCTCCACACTAGGGCAGGGTCTCTTCCTAGCAGCTGGAAGCCACAGGCTGACATGTGGTCACCCACGTAGGTGGGGGCTCCACACCAGGCCAGGGTCTTCTCTTCCCAGCAGCCAGCAGCCACAGGCTGACATTTGCTCACCCACATGGGTGGGGGCTCCACACTAGGGCAGGGTCTCTTCCTAGCAGCTGGAAGCCACAGGCTGACATGTGATCACCTACGTGGGTCGGGGCTCCACACCAGGGCAGAGAGTATTCCACTGCTGTCTTTATGACCAGCAATCAAGGTCCCCAAGTGCCATCTGGAGAAAGCTGCCTGGCTGGCTCTTGGATGAGCTATTGGAATTACTGCCTTTCTCTTTGTTTCTTCTGGTTCTGCTGAACCCCTGGTTATGGAAGTGCATCTTATCTGTCTTTGGCTCCCTGAAATTTGGTCCAACTTGACTGTAATGACTTTCTGGATAAAGCACTATTTGGAAAGTTGCCTATTTGGATAGTGTTTCTTCCCTATTTCTTACTCACTAGTGCCCACCTCCTGGACTCTAAATCTGGTGTGCCTATGGCCGCAGACCTGCTGACCAAATGCTTTGCTCACAACCAAGTTTATTCTGTGCTGGGTTTATGTCTGGCTGACCCTGGGAGTTTTGACTCTTCTGGTTGGCCTCATTTTTTTGTTGTTGTTGTCTAACACATGCCACCATAAAGATAGAACATGGAAGAAAGTAATATGCTTTGACTATGTAATACAGATTCTGCTGAGATCACTTTGGCTTTTGAAAGTCAAGTAGAATTCACTTGAACCTTTATTCCTCTGGCAGTGACGTATATTTACCTGAAAGTCTCTGTGGGGGACTTTTAGGTAAATGTGGTGGTGAGATGGGCTGTCTTCCTTCATTAGCTCTGTTTCGCTGCTTCTACTGAGTACGTTCAGTTTATTGGGATTATTTTAGCCTGAGCACTGGGTGTGTGTTGCTCTTTTCCTTATTGCATTTTTCCATGCTAGAAACTACCTGATATGTTCCTACTCTCAAGAATAGTATCTGCAAACAGTTGAGAGGGGCCTGACTTTCACTGAAGGCTCCAAGTTACAGGGGGAATTTATATTACAACATTGCAAATCATTTAAATCAAATAAAAATATCCAAATTTAAAAAGTCCTTAGAGGAGACTTACAGGAATTCCTCATTGCTGTTCTCCCATCCCTAAACTCTTCTACTGACTGCTTTAGTTTTTGAGCTTACAGTCAATTTCAGTTAACAGACAGTTCTGTTGCTGTTAGTTTTTCTGCCTTTGGGACTTACCTTCCATATGCAATCCATACGCAAAGAATCCAATCTGGGCTTTCTGTAAGAACCTGCGATCTTCTCTGAGATTGGAATCTGCTAGTGCTGGCTCTGAAGAATTGCTTGTTAGATATTCAGTAATCTGGGGCCTATTGGGAGCTTCAAACTGGCCATAGTGGGAGTATTTACACCACAGACATTGGCAAATGCTACAGATTAGTTGGTGTGTGTGTGTGTGTGTGTTTGTGTGTATGCACAGATTCTTTGGAGAGCCAGTTTAGCAGTAGACTTCAGAAAGCTGACTGTGTGGAGAAACATCCCTTTATCCCATTGGAGTCAGAAATGGCTGCTGTGAATTGCAACATTTTAATCTTCATCACACAGGCAGAAGTAAAACATGTTTATGATGGAAGCTACTGCTGAGCTCAGCTAAACTCTATCAAGAATGTGCTGGGATTTTAGATCTGGACATTATCCGGGCTGTTGGTAGTGTGAGGACAAACGAAGCCTAGTTTTCCTTCTAAATCTCCATCTGTGCAGAGATAATGGGATGCTTGGGGTGGAGGAAAGGAGAGAATCTTTAAGAAGACATTTGTCAGCTTAGGGATTTAGGCATGTCCTGTTTCTGTGGGAGAATGAAGATAAAAGCCAGAAAGGAAGGAACCAGAGAAGATGAGGATTGACTAAAAGACTAAGGGACCATCCTTATTAACTGAGTTAGTGAAAATCAGGCACAAAATAGATCAAGATGCAATTTTACAGAGATTTGTCTTGTGAATTGTTATTTAACAAATGGGGATGAGAGGTCAAGTAGAATGAGGGAGATGATGTAGAGAGCTGATTTGTTACGTAACTCTCCATGTTACCTCTTTTCTTATTAGTCCGCTGCTTCAGGATTTTCTTCCTTCACCTCAGATGAGGCTAATGGAGGTCATGTTTTCTTTTTGCTTGGCCCATGCTAAATAATTCATTAGTGTTTCCAAATGAGACTTAATTGTGTCATTTCTTTATGATAAATTACTGAGGAGAAAATTGTTTTAATAGAAAACCCAATTAAAACCCACTGCCAGTAGTTGCGGGGCCCGTTCAATGGAAGATTAACATGGCTTAGCCTTTGACTCTCACTTAATGAATGTTAACCATTGCCCCATCAACTCCAGCATTTGTGAAACCTCAGTATGGGAGTGGAATATAGTCTCGTTATGGAGTGTATGTGGAGGGAAGTGGGTGAAACCGTGAACTGGGATACTGGGACTGGTTCTGGTGCTTCCAGTGTCTAGGCCAGAGTTTCCTTCTTTTCTGGAGAAACTGAGAGTTAATCTGGTGTAAACTGGCACAGAAACTCTGAAGGGGTTGATATGATGAATCTGTTGACGCTGAATCTGTGCACACGTTACACCCCAGAAATTTAGATTCCTGATACCTGCACTAGAGAAAGATTCATACATGGTCAAGGAGTTAGGCCATCTCTAAGCACCCTTCAAACTAATGCAAAAGGAAAGGCAGGAAACTGTAGACAGTGAAACCAGGCAGATTCATAACTTACCATCTCTTAGGCTCAGCTTTCTTATCTATAAAATGGGAATAGTAATAATACATGGAGACTTGTTTTCAGTTTCAGATGAAAGAAATGCCTATAATGCACTTTGCATAATGTCTGATGTACACATTTTCAATAAATAGCAAGTAACAGTTTTGGTTTAAAATTAAATTTTAATTAAACAAAAATACAGTATCCCTGTTAAAAATGGAAATATTACAGATCGATAAGCCCAAAGTGCCCCTCAGCCATTTATTCTCCTCAATTTCATTCTTAGTCCTCTACCCCTACATTGAAAGGTAATTACTCTTGCCTTTTTTTGGCGTATCTTTCCTGATCTTTTGCTATGCATAAACATGGGTTTTTTTCTCCCTAGAGGTAATATATAGTATTCTACAACGTTTTTTACTTCAAATGATATGTTTTTGAGATCAACCCAGGCTAATAGTTGTAGATAACTTATTATCTTTAACTACTGCAGAGTCCTCTATCATATAATGTACATTATATTTTTAAAAACCATTTATCTATTGATGAACATTTTAGTTAATCCTAGTTGTTTACTTGCACAAATAATGCTGCAACAAACATCTTTATAGCTCACTTGTCCAACAATTTCTTGAGGGAAGCCGTCAAGAAGTAGATGCACAGGATCAAAGGGATACACATTTTTAACCTTGACTCGTTCTGTACTGTGACCACCGAAGTGGCACTTCCAGTTTACATTTCAACCAACAGCACCTGAGAGTAGTATTTTCTTTATACTCTTGTCAAATTTCACAGCACTTTTTAAATGTCCAGTAATCTCGTGTGTGAAAAAAGTTACATCATGTGTGGTTTTAACCCGCTAATGATCAGTAAGGTTAAGTCTCCTTTTACATGTTTGTTGGTCATTTATATTTCCTTTATTGTGAATTGCCTGGAAATATATGTTGCCTGTTTTTCTGCCAGTTTGATGTTTTCTTATTGATATGGGATACTAATTATTTGTTCTATATAATACAAATATTTTCAATTTTTGCTTGTGTTTTAACTTTGCTTGTGGTATCTTTTGACAAATATAAATTTTAAATTGTGAGGTAGCTAAATTTATTATTCTTTTAAAGATTTTTTTGTGTGTTTTCCATCTTGTTTGAGGAGAACTTTTCCTACCCTCAAAGTCATAGATACAGTCTCCAATATTTTAACATGTTTTAGATGTGCTTTTAATATTTGTCTTTAATCTTTATGGAATCTTTATATTAACAAATTTTCTTTTGTTTCAAAAGGAAGTCTGTTATTCCCAGTATCACTTACTTACTAATTTGTTATTTCTTCATAAAGTGTTACCTTTATTGAATATTAAGTTTCTACATAAACATGGATCTGTTTCAGTTTTGGATTATTTTCAAATAACCTATTTACTCCTACACTGATGCCATATAATTGCTGTAGTTTTTAATATGTCTTCACACCTAGGAGTGCTGGTCCCAATTCTGTTCTTTCATAAAATTTTCTTAGCTATTCTTGCCCGTTTGCTTTTCCAAATAAGTTCTAGAATCAATTTGAATGTTCCGTGAAGAAACTCAACAGACTTTGATTGAAATTGTATTGACTGCATAGATTTATTATGGGAAAAGGGATGATGATAAAGATGGTATTGATAAGGATGACAAGAAATGGATTTTTTCCTTCTGCTGGAGTATTTTCTGGACTTCCAAACGGGATCTGTTGGGACAAGTAAAGATGACAGTGATGATAATGAGCTCTCTTCACTGTTTACTATTTCTCCCTTTTCTTGGATTAAATCTCCTTAGAACACAACATTGATGAGATCTGAGGAAGCTTGATTAAGGCATTTAAGCATCACTTAAAAGTAGGGTAATGGTGTGTTACTTACTCTGCTCATATGACATTTGGCTCACTCACACATCTCCCGAGGATCATCTGCAGCTCAGGAACCCCAGCTTCATTTCCAGATCTCACACTGACTGTCAGGCAGTGAGACCATTACATTTGGAAGGGGTCTCATATGTGGGACCCCTTATGAGACCCCTTCCAAATGTAATGGTTCTCATGTGAAAGCAGTTATTCTTCTAGCACTTGTTGTTTGAGAACACATATGAGAAAAAAGGCTACTGTAAATAAAGTCATGCTTAAATTAAATGAGAATTGAATCATTCACAAAAGCATGAGCATATATATGTGAGATGTGTTACTTATTCTAGCTATAGACAGTACTGAGAGAAAAGATCATGAGTGACCATGAAGCAGGCCACCCAGAGGAAAACCTTTGTATCTGAGGAATTTAGAAGTAATTAGACTTCCCTCTTATCTAAAGACAGCATCTAATACCAAGTTTCTTTCCCCCAAATTTATAAGTAGCTAGAATTTTGATACATCTCCAGACTGCATGCATGTCAAAACTCATCGTGCAATCCTTGCTAATATCAAGGCACCAAAATGTCTACAAATGTAATAATTGATCATGACCTACATGGCTAATATGGTCCAAATTACCCTTCAGCGCCCACGTAGAGGTCCATGAACACTTCTAAGGAAAACCCACACTCAGTCCTGTCTTGTTGAGGTGCCCTGCTGCATTCTCCTACAGCATTCTTTCTATGTAATAAAACATACCTTTTCAAACCTATACTGTTGTCGGTAAGTTCTTATTATTCTACAACCTGCAAGCCAACCATTTTCTGATGCCGGGGCTCTGACACCCCACCTGGCACTCCGTGGTATCTACGAGGAATGGAAAACCTGTGCTGACAGTTAAAGAGGTCATCTCCCAGGGCTTTCTGCAAGCCTCTCCAATGGATGAACTTGAAGACAGAGGCCTGGCTCATACAGTCCCATTTTTTGTCACACCTTTTTTTTTTTTTTTTTTTTTTGAGATGGAGGCTCTGTTGCCTGGGTTCAAGTGATTCTCATGCCTCAGCCTCCCGAGTAGCTGGGATTACAGGAAACTGTCACCGTGCCCAGCTAATTTTTGTATTTTTAATAGAGTCGGGGTTTCACCAACTTGGTCAGGCTGGTCTTGAACTCCTGACCTTGTTATCTGCTCACCTCTGCCTCCCAAAGTGGTGGGATTACAGGCGTGAGCCACTGTACCTGGCTGTCACATCGTTTTACATTCCTGGGAGGTTTTCTAAACTGAAACCTATACTCAAAATTCTCTAACCCAATAACTTGTAAAGAGTTCACTTTTCACAAAGTTGTGCCTATTTTCCTTTCTTCTGTATGTGTTGTAAGTACCCAGGACATTAAGAAAACCATGTTAGCCTTTTAATGAAATGGACTAATCATCTAGAGATAGAGCAGCCTTCATGTGTGCACTGAATTCTGATTATGCAAAATAAAGATAATAATAATTCCCACTTCTCAGGGTTATGGTGAAGAACAAATGAGCTAATGCCCAGGAAGCAATCTGTAAACTGTAGAGCATTATACAAATGTTATTTTGCTACTCAGCACTGTAGAAAGTTAAAAATGAAACACCAGTCTTGCTTCCTGCCCTTGAGACACTTAAAACCAGCTGGAGGCTCAGATCCAGGTGGAACAATTAAGAAGAAATTGCAAGGTAACCTGGAAGCAAACTCTTGCTAATGTAAGGAAAATTGTAGCCATAAGTGCTAATAGATCACTGAAAGTTGCTGTAGCCAGAACCATCAGTAGCACCCTGTGCAGGCCCAGCAACCCATTATCCTCCAGCCCTGTTGCCTCCAAAGGTAGGGAAGCTTCTCTGTGGCCGTAGAACCCCAGTGCTTCACTGCTGCCCCTTCTCCCCTGCCTTTGAGAAGCTCTCTAGGAGAACTTTTCAGATGGAGCCTCCCAGTTACTGCGGCTTCTCTCTTTCTAATAGCTCCTTCGCTCCTATGGCCTTTTCCTCTTCCCACATGGCAGTATAAAATCCGTTCTGCTGGCAGCCCTGGGAATTGTGATATGTGGTACTCAATACTGATGAAAACAATGTTGTGAAGAACGTACAGCAGGCTCTCGGTCCTTGGCTCCAGGTCAGAGCCCTGTGTTTTGATCAGTTCATTTATTATGCTGACATTTTGTCTTTTTTTTGGGCTTTCCGGCAAAAACCGGAAAGCCTGCTAGACAAAATTCTAAAAGAGCTGTAACACTATGCTGACATTTTGAAAGAGTGAACACATGTACCCACCGTTCTTTCATCCAAGACAGTCGGGCTGCTGGGAGGTATTCACAGGTAATTAAATTTGTTAGGAGAGGAGAGGCAATCTTGCCAAATACAAGCAAAAAAAAAATATATATATATATTTTTAATCTCACCAAATTCACACCTCATCTGGAAGTTGATTAGTTCTACAGATGACTATGAATAACATAAAAGAAGAGGGTAGGGCAGATAGACCTGCAAATGGATGAGGCTTTTACTGCTAACTTGATGTATGCATACTTTTTGCCTCTTTGAGAGCTATAGTTTCCCCTTGTAAATGAATCCCTTGTGGCTACTACATCAGTCTCCAGGATGAATGTGTGTCTGCTTCATGTGGTCCATGTGTGGGAGAGAAGGAAGGGCTTACTTTCTGTCTTTCTCTCTGGCCTGCCTCCCTCCCTCCCTCCTTCCCTCCCTCTCTTCCTTCCTTCCTTCCTTCCTTCCTTCCTTCCTTCCTTCTTCCCCCTCCGCCTCTCCCCCTTCCCCTCTCCTCCCTTCCCCTTCCTTCTTTCCTTCTTTCGTCCCTCTCTCTTTCTTTCTGAGAAATATATGGTTCAGATTCACTCTAAATTAAAGATACCAAGAGTCTGTCATCCAATCTCAAAATTAGGAGTCATAGTCTGACTACAAGAGAGAATATTTCAAATGAACTGCAAAGCCCAGGATATGTGGCCATTATAATTACAGATGAGAGAAATCTTTGCAGACAGATTAAGTGCCCTATAGGAGTTTGAATGACTGATAAGATTTGAAAATTCCATTCTAGGGTCTGAAATTATCAAGAGGATAGTGTTGGTGAACCCTGTAAGTAAAGCTACCTGGTGGGATGTATGTCAGAAAACTGACACATGATAGGCATAGAGTGCGTTTCGGTTCCCTTCACCGATATGGAAGTTGTCATTGGCTTGAAGAGTAAATAACAGAGCGATTGAATTGTACGTAGTTTCTAATGCTTTGTTTTGGAAGTAGTTTTTGAAAATCAGAGATGCAGAAGGAATGTAATTATCTTAGTCACTAGACCTCAGGTATACCTTGGTTGATGGAATAAATATGCCCAGGAACCTGTATAAATTTGTATGTTTGTCAATCAAATGATCTTTTACACACATTGGGAGTGTTTTTCTATTGATGGTATAATGCAGGAATCCTTTTCTTTGGAAATGGAAATAGAAATGTGTTTAGTAAATTCCAATTTTGGCATATTATTCCGGGTTTCCTTAAAGTGAAATATACTTGGTTATTTAGGTTTGACTAGCTTTAAATGAGAATCTGTTGTGTGGTGGGTATTGGTTATGTACTTTTACAATATCTGATCTTACACAATTCTCATTACCTGTAATCTTGTACCTAAAGGTCACGTGTTTAGCAACTAGCTGTAGGCTCACTGAGTTAGCAAGTGGCACAACCAAGATTTGAATTCAGGTCTCCTGTATTGCTCTTTTCCCTAGCCACTTATTACAGTGTCTGATATTGCCTCCTTTTCATGTGCACTGAACATTACTATACTGTAGACTTTGGAGTTAATCTAGGTTTGAGTCCCAGCTGTGCCACCTACTGGCTGTGTCATTGTGGGAAAGTTTCTAAATTTCCCTGAGTATTGGTCGATTTACCTGCAAAATGGGGATAATAACACCTACTCCAGACAGTATGTGAAAGGATGAGAGAAAGTAAGGATAAAGCTTCTGGTACATAAAAAGCAGTTCATTGTTTGCAACTGTTATTATTATTGTTCTTGCTAGGAACAGTGTTACTAACTTAGATTTTTTTCCCTATTAACCTTGACAGTGGAAGCTGCAGGGGAGGAACCATATCTTGTTTATCCAGTGAGCTTTCTCTGAGGCAAATAAAGCATGCTGCATGTGGTTTAATGATGCTGTTCCACAAAAGTAATAAAAAATGTAATAGGTTTTAAGATGCATTAATTACAACTTAGATTTTTCAGTCACTTTCCTTCTCTCAGAACCAGTGAGAGGTTCTTACCATGTTTACCAGGTTCAAAGGAGAGGGCTTACTGACATTTGCATTATTGAACTGAACTAGATTCATGTCCTGACTGTCCTACCCTGCATAGGCCATGAGCTCACCTCTTCATATTTCCAGCTCAGAATTTTCTCAAAATAAATGCTCTATATGGAAAATCATCCTCTCTTTCAACTCATTTTTGGACCAAATTTCATGTTTCTTGTCTAGATTAGAGTCCTAATTTTTTTCAAATTTGTCATTCTTGGGCCCAGAACACATTTTTGCTTCTTCTGGTAATAGTACTATCTTTTGTGACCTGTGTTATGGGCTATCAGAGAGTCATTCCTAGAGTAACAGGCACTATTCTTGTTTTAGTGTGTTCGAGCTGCTATAACAAATTACCATAGATTGGGTGACTTTAAACGACAAACATTTATTTCTTACAGGTTTGGACTCTGGAAGTCAGAGATCATGGTTGGGTTCTGGTGAAGACCTTCTAAGTTGTACATCTCCCCTTATTTCCTCATTTGGTGAAAAGAGACAAAAAGGAGTCAAGTTCTCTTATAAGAGCTTACAACTCTTATAAGAACACTAATCCCATTCATGAAGTCTCTACCTTTACAATCTAATTACCTCCCTAAAGTCTCACCTTCTAATGGCAAGTGGCTGGTTGTTGGAGTTGAAACATAATCAGTATAGAAGTACACATTCAGCCCACTGCAATGCTCTATTTCATACCTGCTCTCCACGCCAGGGTGAAAGCAGAACTACACACAAACTGCAAGAACTGAGGGCTAAGAGAGGACCTAACCTAGTCGGCTCCTTCCTTCAGGAAGCTCCTTGGGGTGGACTCTATTATGGGATTTTCTTTTTGTCTCTATCAGTGTTTAATATGGTCTTATACAAAGCAGTTGCTCAATAAATACTCATTGAATGAACAGACCAACCATTCCAAACAAGGAGAGGGAAGCTATTGGGTTTAAATAGCTATCAGAGTTCATCTGACCCCGTAGCAAAACAAGGCATTGCTCGTTAGGCTGAAATACCCTCTTTCTTCCCTACCCTCTCTGGTTTTTTGAAATCTTCTCTGCTTGAGTGTCACTTCCTCTCTAAGCTTTTACCAGTTTTCTCAGGCAGAATTAGGTGCATCTTGCTCCTATGCCTCCTTTTCTAAATCACTGAATTGGAGGTCTGCTATAGCTATGGCAATCATGCATCCCACATTCTGAGCTTTAGCTGTGATTTCTGTTTGGACAGCCTGGTTTGAAGTCCAAAGTCCTCCAAGTATCAGTGTTGTATTTGCAAGTCAATTCTTTGAATCTTGAATTCTTTATGAATGTAACGGGAATAAAAACACTTAATTCATAAGGTCAATAGATTTGAACACCACCACCTGTTTTTAACCAAAATCCTCAAAATTAGGAATCATATTTGATTTCTTAAGTACTAGGCATTTAAGAGAGTCCCAGTAATGTTTTGTGGGGGAAAAAAATGGACACAATAGTAGTAATTGCTAACATTTACATAGTATTTAGTATGTGTCCTGCCCACAGCTATGTTTTTGAATATATTAACTCATTAACCACATAGCAATAGCTATAATAGTCATCATGGAGTGGAATATTACTTCTTTCCTGAATGTGGAGCTAGAATTATAGGAGCACACTGTGTGTGTGTGTGTGTGTGTGTGTGTGTGTGTGTGTGTGTGTGTGTATGTGTGTGTAGAGGAGAGATAAATGAAGACTTACTATTTCAGAGGTCTCAGCCCAAGTTGCTAAATAAGGAAAAATTCTTCCTGGAGCCCTTCTAGCAATGCTCTTCTTTTGCATCTCATATTTTCCTGACACTGCTCCTTGAGCTTGCTTAGCCATGCTTGCCTTTTCTGAGCACACCTGTGATACAGACCTTTCATTATCAATGCTTGCCTCTTCTGTGTCCCTCCCTTGATGACCTGTTAGGTAACTGGCTGCTCAAATTAAAGCTATGGTAGTAATGGCTGGTAATGACACCATTTGTAAATTCTCCATTCCATATTACACTTGCATTAATATAGATCATCAATGCTTATGTCTAAAACAGGAATAATTTGGGAACATTTTTCAGAGAGACTCTCCATAACTCTTATAGTAAAGGGAACTGAAAGCAGAATTTTTTTTGAGCCAGAGCCACAAAGAAATAAAATACCTAGGAATAGATCTAACTGAGGAGGTGGAAGACCTCTACAAGGATAACTACAAAACACACTGAAAGAAATCATAGATGGCACAAACAAATGGAAGAACATTCCATACTCGTGGATTAGAAGAATTAATACTGTTAAAATGGCCATACTGCCCAAAGCAATCTATCTATTCAACACAATTCTATCAAAACTACCAGTGTCATTTTTCATAGAATTAAAAAAACTATTCTAAAATTTGTGCGGAACCAAAATAGTGCCCAAATAACCAAAGAATGCTAAGCAAAAATAACAAAGTCAGAGGTATCACATTACCTGACTTCAAACTATACTATAGGGCTATAGTAACCAAAACAGCATGGTACTGGTACAAAAACAGACATACAGACCAATGGAACAGAGTAGAGAAGCCAAAAATAAAGCTGCATACCTACAGCCATCTCATTTTTGAAAAAGTCAACAAAATTAACTAATAGGGAAAGGACTTCCTCTTTAACAAATAGTGCTGGGACAGCGGGTTAACTGTATGCAAGAGAATGAAATGGTACATCTACCTTTCCCCATGTGCGAAAATTAACTCAGGATGGGTAAGAGATTTAAATGTAAGACCTTGAACTGTAAGAATCCTAGAAGAAACTCTAGAAAACACCATTCTGGACATTGGCCTTGGCAAATAATTTATGACTAAGTCCTCAAAAGCAATTGAAACATAAACGAAAATTGACAAGTGGGACCTAAGTGGGACTAAAGAGCTTCTGCACAGCAAAAGAAACTATCATCAGAGTAAACAGACAGCCTACAGAATGAGAGAAAATATTTACAAACTATGCATCTGACAAAGGTCTAATATTCAGAATCTATAATAAGGAACTTAAACAATTGAACAGGCAAAAACCAAACAATCCCATTAAGCTGTAGGCAAAGACATGAACAGACATTCGTCAAAAGAAGACAGGCCAGGCACAGTGGCTCATGTCTGTAATCCCAGCACTTTGGGAGGTTGAGGTGGGTGGATCACCTGAGATCAGGAGTTCGAGACCTGCCTGGCTAACATGGTGAAACCCTGTCTTTACTAAAAATACAAAAAAATTAGCTGGATGTGGTGGCAAGTGCCTGTAATTTCAAGTACTTAGGAGGCTGAGGCAAGAGAATTGCTTGAACCCAGGAGGCAGAAGTTGCAGTGAGCCAAGATCGCACCATTGTACTCCAGCCTGGGTAACAGAGCAAGACTGTGTCTCAAAAAAAACACCAAACAACAACAACAAAAAAAAAGAAGACATACAAGCAGCCAACAAATATCAAAAAATGTTTAACATCGCTAATTATCAGAGAAATGCAAATCAAAATCACGTGACACCATCTCACTAATTGGAATGGCTAGTATTAAAAAGTCAAAAAATAACAGATGCTAGTGAGGCTGTGGAGAAAAAGGAATGCTAATACACTGTTGATAGAAATGGAAATTAGTTCAGCCATTGTGGAAAGGAGTTTGGAGATTTCTCAGGAAACTTAAAACATCTATCATTGGGCTAGCAGTCCTATTACTGGGTATATGCCCAAAAGAAAATGAATTATTCCACCAAAATGACTCATGTGTTCATCACAGCACTATTCACAACATCAAAGACATTGAATCAACCCAGATGCTCATCAGTGGTGGATTGGATTAAAAAAAAAATGTGGTAAATATACACCATGGAATACTATGCAGCCATAAAAAAGAACAAAAATCATGTCCTTTGCAGCAACATAGATGTAGCTGGAGGCCATTATCCTAAGTGAAATTTATGCAGGAACAGAAAACCAAATACTGCATATTCTCACTTATTATTATTTTTAGACATAGTCTTGCTCTGTCACCCTGGTTGGGAGTGCAGTGGTGCTGTTTCAGCTCACTGTAACCTCTGCCTCTAGGGTTCAAGTGATCCTCCCACCTCAGCCTCCCAAGTAGCCAGGACTACAGGCATATGCCACCATACCCATCTAATTTTTGTATTTTTAGTACAGATAGGGTTTCACCATGTTGCCCAGAGTAGTCTCGAACTCCTGACCTCAAGTGATCCTCCACACTCCCAAAGTGTTGGGATTACAGGTGTGAGTCACTGCACCCAGCCCTCACATGTTCTCACTTATAAGTGGGAGCTAAGCATTGGCTACATGTGCACATAAATATGGAAACAATAGACGTTGGCAACATTAGAGGCAGGAGAGAGGAAGGGGTGCAAGGACTGAAAAAGAACCTACTGTTTCCTGTGCTTACCATCTGGATGACGAGATCATTCATACCCCAAATCTCAGCATCATGCAATATACCCATGTAATAAACCTGCATGTGTATCCCCTGAATCTAAAATAAAAATGGATATTACGTATATGAAAAGAAAAAGCTACATGCTATCTGGAGTACTGAGTTCTCAGTATACTTCTTACTACAGCTTTGCACAGGTTGCCTTTTTGTCTTTCAATTTTATGAGTCTGTAAAATCAAGAATTTAACATTTAAAGACTCTTCATTTTTTAAATTTATTATTCTGTCACTAATTTATACTTTGCAAAACTGTAAAAAAATTTTTTTAAAGTGCTTATTTAAAAATCTTGCAATGATTGACAATAGAATGCATATTCTAGGGTGTAAGAGACAGTTTCTACATTCAGCAGGTGACTAGGGTGTTTGTTACTTACTATCCCTTACACCCGAGGAAATTCTACAATGTGCAAACAGTGACTCATCTTTCATAAAAGTACTTGTCTAAAGCATATGAACCACTTCAAACTGTCTGCCTTAATTTTTGTTACTCATATTACAACAATTCCCATGTGCTCTGATGCTCTCGTTTTCTTGAGCTCTCCAGAAATTGTCAAAAGAGGGTTTTATAAAAGTGTGGTATAACATCTATCTCATGACCATAAGACCTTTTCACTCATCCCAATTCTACAGAGTAATTTGTAAAGTAATATATGTCTTGCTAATAATGAAGTAGGGTGTTTGTTTATTCCTTTTTCTTTTCTTCCTTTTCATTTTTCTCATACACTACCCTCATTTCTCCCCTCTTTTCTGGGACACTAGTGTGAATTGAGAACTTTTCAAGGTAGAGCTAAATTCCTTGCCCTTAGTTTGAGAGCACTGAAAGATGAATGCCTTTTTTTTTTTTTTTTTGAGACAGAGTCTCACTCTTTCACCCAGACTGGGGTGCAGTGGCACGATCTCGGCTCACTGCAACCTCCCAGGTTCAAGCGATTGTCTTGCCTCAGCCTCCTGAGAATCAGGATTACAGTCATGTGCCACCATGCCCAGCTAATTATTTTTAGTAGAGATGGGGTTTCGCGATGTTGGCCAGACTGGTCTCAAATTCCTAGCCTCAAGTAATCTGCCCTCCTTGGCCTCCAAACTGTTCTTTTTTTTTGAGATGGAGTTTCACTCTTGTTGCCCAGGCTGGAGTGCAATGGTGCGATCTTTGCTCACCACAACCTCCGCCTCCTGGATTCAAGCGATTCTCCTGCTTCCTCAGCCTTCCAAGTAGCTGGGATTACAGGCATGTGCCACCAGGCCTGGCTAATTCTGTGTTTTTAGTAGGGACGGGGTTTCTTCACGGATCAGGCTGGTCTCGAACTCTCGACCTCAGTTGATCAGTCCGCCTTGGCCTCCCAAAGTGCTGGGATTGCAGGTGTGAGCCACCATGCTCGGCCCCAACGTTTCTTTTTCTAAAACACCTACAAACTAAATTATTTTACGTGTATATGTTATACATTGTCTGTGAATCCATCCTCAAATTTTCTGAAGATTAGAGCAATTACATTGCAAAAATATTCAATTCAGTTTTACAGGATAACAATATGTATTTTTTTGGAGGATGCAGATGTGTTTAGTCAGTCTGCATGTGGACTTTGAGGGCTAATTTGTGGATATGTGGACTTTGGATATGTGGACTTTGAGGGCTAATTTGGTAGATCCAGTGGAGGAACCCAGGTATTCAAATATCCTAATCAAGGAATTGTTAGTGAGGACAATGCTTGTGTTCACTTTCTGGTGCTGCCATAAGCAGGTATCACAAACAGAGTGGCTTATAACAGAAACCTATTCTCTCACAGCTCTGGAGACCAGATAGCTGAAATCAAAATGTTGGTAGGATGGTTCCTTCTGGAGACTCTGAGGGAGAAACCATCGTGTGCTTCTCTCCTAGCTTCTGGTGGTTGCTGACAATCCTCAGTGTTCCTTGGCTTGTGCATACATCACTGAAATCTCTGCCTTTATTGTTTTTTTCACAGTAAACTGTTAGTATTTATTTAATATCTTTTTTTTTTCTGAGTAATGCAGTAGCACCACCTGAGGTTGAAAATGAAATCGTTGCCATGTACAGTGCATTAATTCAGTCTAAGGAGTCAATAATAATATGTCAATATTGACTCATCAGTTGTAACAAATGTACCACACTAATGCAAGATGTTAATAGGGTATTTGTGTATGTGGAGGGGAAGGAGAAGGAGAACTCTCTGTACTTGATGCTCAGTTTTTCTGTAATCCTAAAAGCACACTAAAAAAATAAATTCTAGTAATTTAAAAAAGAACAATGTTTCCTATTTCTCCATATGTTCATTAGGCAATAGTTTCACTGATTTTATTTATTTATTTATTATGTCACTTTCTTACCTCCTCCATGTCCTGAATCTCTTCCTTTCTCTTATGAAGATATCAGCCATTTGATTTAAGACTACCTTAATCCAGTATGACCTCATCTTAGCTAACTACATCTGTAAAGAGCCTATTTCCAAAGAAGACCATGTTCTGAGGTTCTGCAGGAGGAGTTGAGCCTCGGAGATGTGACGCTGTTCCACCCGGTACAGTGCAAAAGTAGAAAAAGTATATAAGAAGGAAGGGATGGCTGCAAAAGTAGAAAAAGTATATAAGAAGGAAGGGATGGCTGCCTACGGCTGGAACAACTCTTGTTGAATCTGGAGAATAAAACCTGCTTTAAGGTGTGATAATCTGAGTATATGTAACAAGTAATTTTTATAGTACTTTGCATATTCCTAATGTATTTTGTATACCGTTAGTTACTAAACTACTGTGACAGGTTAAAAGTAGTAGTGGTGAGGGTGTGAACCAGAGAGGTAGAAAAGCTCTGAATCAGTGTGGCATTTGGGCACAAAGCTTGCATGATTGAGCAGCCAGCTGTTGGTGGCAGTAGCTGATGTGTATTTGTGTTCACTCTCCCCTGTTTTACCCTCTTGCTCCTGGAATTCCACTCTCTCAATTTCTTGCACATATGTCTTTGTCCTTGCCTCTGCTTTCTGGGGAATTGAGGCTAAATCAGGGCTATTTGAAAGAGTAGCTTTCTGATTTTGCTTGAGAATTGCGTGCTCCTGGAAAATGAGTTTGAGTTTAAAGCTTTTGGTCTGGGGCTGGGTTGACTGAAGTTGTTCAAATGAGGCCAAGCTAGTGAACACAGACCCAAGGTAATCCAGTTAGCCTCATTTCATTCCATGATTTGGTTTCCAAGCAGTAGTGTTGCGGATAGGTATCATCTCTATGCTAAGGATGAGGGAAGAGCCTTCACTCACTATTGCTTTAGAGAGGCTTCTGTTTCTACCTCTCCTACTCCGTAACATGACTTTTACCCCACTCTTTATTACAAATTTGTTCTTAATTCCACTCTTGTTCTCACCCGAAATATCTTTCATTTATATCTCTGAAAAGTCTTTTATTTATTTATTTGGG